>BJBW01010153.1:0-28482 GCA_004320125.1 Scolopax mira
ACTCTCCCCAGCTTTCCTGTAGGCCCCCCTCAGGTACTGGAAGGCTGCTATTAGGTCTCCCCGGAGCCTCCTCTTCTCCAGGCTGAACAACCCCAGCTCCCTCAGCCTGTCCTTGGAGCAGAGGTGCTCCAACCCCCTAATCATTTTTGTGGCCCTCCTCTGGGCCTGTTCCATCAGGTCTATATAGGAAGACAGGAAATAAAATAGAAGCGTTTTACTCGATCCAGGCTTTTGCTTCTGGCTTCACCTGCAAACTCTATAACATTACTGTAGAGGTGGAATTTCTGCTTGATGTAAATGAGTCTGGAAGTGGGACTAGTTTGTGGAGTTTAAAACTTGATTTCTTGTGGGGTTTATTTAAAAGCCATGGGGAGGGCAAGGGCATGAATTTGCAATTTGAAACTTTATCAGCAAGTTATTATTATCCAAAGCAAATAGTAATACTGTTAAAGTTAGTTACTGTCAGTAGAAACTTCTTCATTCAGCAGTTAGTGCTTGACTGATGAAATTCTGACAGTTTTGGTATGTGGTTTGTTAACAAAGCTTCCTGAAGCACTTCAGTCCCCTTTGAGTTGAATGCAAGTTGCCTTTATTCACTGGAAAACATTCAATATCCTGACTTGGGAATTACTTTCTCAATAATGTGTTGAAGACAAGTTATAAAATACTGCTAGCATTATCTGAAAATTGCTTTGAGCTTCTATATGCAGGTATTTTTAAGTTCTCTCAGGAATTTTCTTTATTTTTTTATTTAGTAAGTGGAAAGACTGTTTTAATTTATTTGGCAGACATACTCTAGATTTACTAAGCCTTCAAAAAGATTTTCACTGTTAAATTAGATGTGCTACTTAGGCTTCTTAGCTTCAATTTTCTGTCTGCAGAGGTGATGAAAATTTTCTAATTTTGAGAATTTGCTATCAGGTGATGTGGCACTCTCAATAAAAAGTCAAAGTTAAGTGATTTTTATTGGGGTGGGGTTTTATCTGATATCCTGTTTAATTGGTATCACTTTTTTCATAATCTTTAACTTTTTATTGTTCTGCTTGCTTTTTCAAAGGCTGCGTAGATGATATTGTCACTGTATTGGCTGAAGAACACGGTTGCCTTGATATTATTAAGGTTTGTGGAGCCAGTTTGCTTTCTCAAGTGCTATGTATACATATATATATTAACTTATTTGGTCACTTAACGTATGAGGAAAAATTTTGTAGTCTGGACTACATATTTAGGATTCTTTCAGATAGTCAGTATTGGTAATACTCATTTTTTTGTAAAACTTCTGTCAATCTTGGTAAACATTAATGCTCTCTGGATAGTTTAATGATTTATAAGCTCTCTTTAAAGTCTTAGGGGATAAGTATTTTTCTTCTAGAAATTCAGTCTCTCTTTGGTCCACTTTACATGTTCTGATAGTGTAAGTTTAAACAGTTCAACTCGCTCATCACCCCCAAAATTAATGACTGGATTTTACTGTCTGTATATATTTTGACATTGTGTAAAAGATTCTGACTATTATCAGAAGGAAGTTTCCAGGTACTGCATTATTTTAAGCTGGGTACAGAGTATCTAATTTAAAAAATAAAAAGCTGCATACATTGCAAATTTTTCTGACTGTTTTTTCCCCCAAAGTAAATGCAGGGGTGGAGGGTAAGAAGAATTAGTTTCCCAGCATTTTGGTGTGACACAGCTCACCTCATATGTTAAGGTGCAGAATTTTATTGCCCTCAAAAGAATAGCCTATATGTTAAAAGTTAAGTATGAACTAAGTGGCTTGCTCAGTTAAGATAGTACCAAAAAGACCTCCTTCATACTTTTTCGATGTTCCAGGACCTTTCTGAAAATATCTTAGCTTTACTGAAGAAATGCCTTACATTCCAACCTTCTAAGAGGTAAGTATTCAGTCCAAATGCACGGTAAACTCTGCTGGGATACTATGATACAAGTCCTGTTGCTGAACCTTTTTTGGAATACTGACAGTTTGTGCTACCTAACTTTAAGATATTCTTGCATTTGTTGCTTTTTAATGTTTAAAGGAAAAGGATTGGTGGGGCATGGGTTGTGGAATCAAGTGAGCAAAACATTGAGATTGAACCTATCTGAAAACTATTCAGGCATTTGTAGTTCTAAGTTCACAGCTTTTACTGGTTTCATGTCTGGATATTGGTGGTGGTTACTGAGCTCTGCCAAAATTAGGGCTGCTTTCTTCAAATCTCTTCTTTCAAAGTACTTTTTCATTATGTCAGTCCACCACAACTTTCTTCCAAAAACTGAATTATTCTTCTGTTCTTTAATCAAGGACTTGTATTTGCATTTTTCCATCTCCTCTTAGAGCAATTAAAAGGTAATTAATGGAATAGTTGCTATGTACATTAAATGAAGGTGAGATCTGAACTTGGGCTGTAAACAGATGTTGTGTGCTACACATCATGAGTGGAACAAAATTAGCAGACTCTTTTTGCTGTCAAAATTTCTGAAATCCATGGGGACACTTCTTACTGAAATGTAACATTTTTGGAAGAACTTTACTCTTAGTGTTTTGTTCTCTTTTCTCAATTCAAGGCCAACTCCAGAGGAATTGCTACATGACAGTTTGTTCAGTGAGGTATCTTCACTCTATCCTCCCTTCCACAAACCTGTTGGTCTGTTCTCGTCTTCTCCAAGGTGTGCTAATTTAACACTTCCTGAAGACATAAGTCAATTATGTAAAGGTAAAAGCAGGTAGTTGGATAAATGTCATGAGAGGGGGAAGAAATATAAAATCTTTTCACATTTTCTTTGAATACTTTGGAGAGAAGCTATCAAATTTATCAATACTATGTTCTTTTAATAAATTTTTTAACGGGCAGAGATATGAGTGAATATGTTCTGATGGGTGTCTGCAAGTTAAAGGAGGGCATCTTGATTTTGTGCTTCAACCTCAGGGAAGAAATAGATAACACTAGTATTGCAAGTCTGCCTTGGAATATCAGTTTTATCTTTTGCCCTTAGCATTTGGACATGTGCATGTACAAGGTAATATTTTTCAGTAAACTTTGTTGTGAATTGGTAATTGTATTCTGCTGGATCACAGCATGGATTGATTTTTTTAAGTATTGGAAAACTAAATCATTGTGAAAGAGGTCACGTTCTAGAACAAAAGATGACATTTCTAAGTTTAAAACTGTGTCATCCTGAAAGTGCTACCACTTTTAAGTCCTCACTAACTTTTTCTGATGAACTCAGAGATTCTACATGTTTAGAAAATATCATTATATACTTTTTGGAAATTAAGATTTTATAACTTGTAAGTATGGGAATGATATGTGAGGGGAAGGTAGATTGTAATTAGTCACTATGAATCACTAGTTTCTTATTTTTACTCTTAGTTCTGTGTTGTATACAAAATAGTGTTTGGTGGTGGTTGTGTGTGTGTTTGTTTTAAAAATGTTTTAAAGCAAGCATAAGTCTGCACTTCAATGTATTTATCTGATTAGTTCAATTCTTTGGCACCAAGGCAAACAGCTGGACTATTGTGCTTTTTTTCTGATATCTGCCCATCTTTCCTTAAATCTTCCTAAAAGGCACTTGCAAAGGCAAGATCACTTTTCCTCTAACTTCACATTAATGTCTAGGACCTTTCAAGCATAATATTTTTCTTTTTTCTTTTTTTTTTTCCTTCAACAATATGTGGTTAGAGTGGTAGGAAGAAATACAAACCACCTAGAAAACTGCAACGCGTTTTCTGTGGTTTCTCCTATTAGATGAAGATGGTGATTACCTAGCAGAAAGATCAATTGAAGAGGTTTATTATCTCTGGTGTCTGGCTGGAGGAGACTTGGAGAAAGAACTTGTCAACAAGGAAATCATTCGATCAAAGCCACCTGTCTGCACGCTTCCCAAGTAAGGAAGGAGAAGCACTTTTAGGGAAAGGAGGATGGGTGGAGAAGGCCAGTGATTCTGAGAGAACATTTTGGCTTGGTTTTCAGTTTCTGTGTGCGTGAAAAATATTTAAAATAACATTTGTGAACAGCAGGAATCATGTCACTTCCTCTCTTACCCAATTTAAGACATCATTTGAACGCCTTATATCTGTTGCCTACCTGCATTTCATACTGCTTTCTGAAATTTGAAGAATTATAGGTGAAGTGCAAAATACTGAACTGGAAGTCTCTAAATGTAGAACACTTTGCAATAGCATTGAGTTTTGGTAAAAATGTCTCACTGTGCTTCAACACCATATTTGTAATTATAGTTTAATATATTGTGTAGCAAATTCTCACATTCTGAATTTGCTTTCACAGAGTAGCAGTGATGAATGGTCAACCCAGTTTTTGGGTAGATCAGCTGATAACTTTTTTATTTTAAATGTGTTTTTATGTAATAGCACTCTAGTGATTACTACTTTTATCTTACTTCTGCACGTGTTGCAATTTTATGTAGAATGTTCATGTTTTAGTCCTACAATCTGATCTTAGTAAGCATTATTGTGTGTCCATATAGATCAGTTTTCTGGTTCCGGGTTTTAAAGTGACCACATGAAGTCAGCATACAGACAAAATTAAAAAAAAAATTAAAAAAGTCATATTTTGGTGCTAAAATTTTGTCACCGATTTGGTGTGAAATTTTGATGATTGCCTGTTTCTGTACCCATGGTGAATGCATGTGCTTTTGAATTAGGAGGGGGAAACATTTTTGTCATACTATCTGTCTTGAAGATGAGGTGTTAATTTCAAAAATGCTATATAACTCCATCTTCTAAGTGATACTGAGAATGTTAGCTTTATTTCTGGAAATCAGTTTCATGTTGTCTGCTTTAAAAATATCATCAAATAGACAATCCACATACACTCTTTCTTGAATGCATTTGTACCCTTAGATGAATTACAACAGAAAAGGTCTGGGTCAGACTTTTGCTTGGTTTTTTGTTATGGTGAGAAATAGTTTTCATTTGACAATGACTTCTTATTTTTGATTTTCACAATAAATGGCAGTGCTGTTCTGCACCAGGTCAAGGCATAAAAGGGAATATTAAACCAAAGTTATAGAAAACTTGAAATGTGTTGTTTTGCAGCAAAAGCTGTTTGAATAATTTTGGTTGGTTGCATATCCCTTGATAGTAGGTTTCATGCCATGCAGTCAATACAGTATACTTCTAAAAGCTAGTATTTTGTTTTAAAGAGGGAACTCACTGATGTAATAATTTTCTATAATTTTTGGTAATAATTTTCTATTTTTTTTGTAACTCTTATGTTATAAAATGACCTGATTTTTTTTTTCTCCTCCTATTCGAAGCTTTTTATTAGAAGATGGTGAGAGCTTTGGGCAAGGACGAGACAGAAGTTCCCTCCTGGATGACACAACTGTGACTTTGTCTCTATGCCAGCTCCGAAATGTAAGAAGAATATTGTGTTCTTGTTCTTATGTGTTTGCTGCAGAAACATTTGTTTAAAGGGAATATAGAACAGCAGCTCCTACTGCTGTTCCTACAAATGAACGTGTTATTGATTCCAAGAGAACACTCCTTGGTGTCTGAGTCAGATTCTGATTTATGCTATTAAAGTGCTTTGCAAAAGCTTACTAAATTTGATTTATCTTCTGCCCCTCCATCCCCTTCCTGTGTCATTCCCTTTCCTTATTTTTGTTACCAGCTTTGTTCTGGTGTAGCCCAAATAATTCTGTAGAATTCTGATATTCTCCATAATTGCTAAGCTAATAGGACAGTGAGTGTCATCTTGTATTCTTTAACTCCTATATGTAGCTCACAATACTTACAAAAATGTAGTAGTGCAGTTTTCTTCCATCTTTAGTGGAAAAATCAACATAAGATAATTCATAATTTTGATGTCATGATCAGTTACAAGATTTACTGCATACATCACTGAAATGTTTTAATTGTTCACCTCTTTGCATACATAGAGATTTATTGCTGTAGAATTAGAAATTTATGCTCCACTGTTTACAGCTTGCATTTTATAGTAGCAATATAGCAATATAGTAGTAACAGCAAATGCTATTCTGTCACAGTCTTCAGAAAAAAAGCCTTTCCAGATGATCACAGGGGTTAATACAGAAAGGAAGGTGACTCCTGAAGTCTTTATCTCTACCACCATTATCTTAATTTTGTGGGCAATGTGGCAAATACTATGTAAACATATTTCTTCAGTAGAACTTTGCATTACTTCACAAAAATGCATGAAAACAGACCAAAGAACAGAGTTACTTTCTTTGCTTGCTTGAGGGATCTGGGGGGTGAAGGGGAGGCTAAGAATATGCAACTGCTATTTTAAAGGTAATACGCACTGCAGCTCCTACTGTTGTGTCTAAAAAAGGGCAGCTTTTAAGGCTTTTTAAAAACTTTTTAATCTGAAATTTTTGGCTATTGCAGCCCTGCTTCTGTAAATAGAGGAGCAACTAAGTATATACTGAAGTTTTGTTTTGGGGAAGATACAAGCCTGAGCCTTGCAGTGTTAGTTGAAAAAAAATTTTTGAGCTTATGCAATTCTTCAAACACTTTTCATGGAGCAGAGCATAATGCTTATAATCAAAAGAGAATCAGTCCTGAATGAACTGAGAATGAACTGTTCTGTCAATCCCAGGAGGAACAGGCTGTGTGCCGTATGCCTTTAACTTAGGAACTGAACTGCAAAACAGAGCACTCCAGGGAGGATGGCATTAAACATTAATCATGATACACCAAAGATGTCTGAAAACTTCAGGCAAAAGTCCAGGCATGCTTGTCTGTCACCTTTCCAGAGTGTGTCTGTACTTCTGTGCAGCTTTCAGATGCTGCTACTAAAAGGATCTCTAATTAGCATAACTCTTAAACTGATTAAAAACATAAAACCAAGTTGTGCTTGCAGCTACTTGGATAGGAGTTCCACACAGAAAACAAAGGAAAAGAGAAAGAGCTATATAATATTATTGATCTATTAATCCATGGCCCATAGAAGCTATTTTTTGTGTAGAAAAATGGTTTATAAATGAGTGCTATCTTCAGGCAGAAGAACTTCCATAAACTCAAAAGGCCTGTATTAGCAAAAGTTTTTAGCGGTAAAGGCTGTATGGTTTTCTGCTGATGGAGGACTGAGCTAATGCTTAAGTCTCAAGGCAAGATACAAAAATTAGCAAATGAATTGCTAATTAATAGTTTTCATATTCCACTAAAAATTTCCACTTGAATTCTGAGCAGCATTCTGACAACGAATTATTTTTATTCTTCACTTCAGAGACTGAAGGATGTTGGCGGGGAAGCATTTTATCCATTGCTTGAAGATGAGTAAGTGTGTGTTTAAGTTTGTACATGTATAACTAGGTGAATTTTGAGTTATTAGTTTTGAGTGGCATGCTGCACAGCTGTACACAGCTGTCTTCCAACAGGAACCCTAACATGTCCTTGTTCAGCTCTTAGTCAACAAGACCTGATACGCACTCTGCGTTGGTGAACTTAGGGCCCTAATACCAAACTGAGGATCCTGACCTGTCTCTCTGTTCTGGAAATCAAATATTTGTGCTGTATATTCAAAATTATCCATTTATATTTGGTTTTGACTCAGAAATGCATCACAGTATATCCGTTTTTTTCACAATGATTTGCATTTCTTGCTATTCACTGCTACTGTGCTAACTCTTTTTCCAGCCAGTCAACTTTACCTCATTCAAATAGTAGTAATGAGCTGTCTGCAGCTGCTAGTCTTCCTCTGATCATCCGGGAGAGAGACACAGAATATCAGCTAAATAGGATTGTCCTGTTTGACAGGCTATTGAAGGTATGGACTCTTTCTGATGCTGGATAATTGGATTTCGTCTGTTAATTAGAGGATTTTTAAAGGACCAAGCAATTGAAAAAGGAAACAGAGAAACAAGAGACCACAGTGAGAAAGAGGGAAGAAAACTCTACAGAAATATAAGATAATTGAAAATAAAAGTATGAGAAAGTGGTAATGAATATAAAAGTAGGGTGTTCTCGCTTAAGAACGAGAGACCTGATGCGCATGATCAAGTGTGTAGTACTTAGGAAAGTATAAGCTAGAAATGTTTAATAAACCAAATTTTTGAAAAGAAACGTACAATGAAGAAAAAAAAACCTTTTAATAAAACTTAGGATTAGTAGATGTATATATCCTGTATATACCAAAGCACGTGCATACATTTATGAGCAGCAGTGAGTGAGTGGGTATTTTAACATTAAACAGCAGTCCTCCATCTAGGCCTTCCAGTTAGGAATGAAATTTTCTTGTTCTAAAACTTGCATTCACTGTTCAAGGTGCCAGGACAAAGACTGTCCCAGGACTGAGTTTTGAATCATTTCAGTTACACAGTAACATATTTTTGCTGTTAATCTCTTCTCTTTGAAGGCCTACCCATATAAGAAAAACCAAATTTGGAAAGAAGCCAGAGTTGACATCCCTCCTCTTCTTAGAGGCATAACCTGGGCTGCCCTGTTGGGTGTTGAGGTAAGGGTAAATGGAGGCCATTGGCAGAAGTTCCAGAACTTACTGGGGAAGGAATGAGATAGGAATAGGATTAACAGGGAAGCTGGAATGGATTTGAAGATTTAGCAGGTAGAATTACTGGAGTTTGGGACCAAAAAAAGTCATGAAAGACAATTACAACGTTCAGACAAACTTAATTCTTGTCTGTAATGTGACTTGTTTTCAGAGAATGTATGTAAACTTAACTGCTAGGATGTTTAAATACAATTGGTAGTTAATAGTTTGGTTTTATTTTTAATATTTTTCACAAATGCTTCTGCTGCAGTCAGCAACAGCTGGGCAAAACAGGATGAAACATATCAAACGTATTTTCTCACCTGCCAGTCAATGCACTTCCTCCAAAAACTGGAGAAAAATAATTCAAGCATAACCTTTTTGCACAAAGGACTAGAAAAGAATGTCCCAGAAATGAGGATTCCTTACAGCGATTGTTGACTGCCCAGCTTTTGCATCCACCCTGCTTGCAGTCTGCAGTAGCACAGCAAAGAGCACTCTTGTGAGGAACATATACCAGGTTATTTAGGCTACATAGCTGAGGATGTGATCTGCTGTGTGCTATATAATATAACCCAAAAAATGCTGTAAAGGTAAAGAACAACTTCTGGTCAGGGGTGTAGCCTGGGTCTTGGGAGAGGAGTCATTTCTCATGCTTCATTAGCATATCATCTGTACAATGTGGTTTCCCTGTCCCATAACATTAAGGTGGACTTGTTAGTATGTCTGTTTTGGGATTCTTGCAGACACAGGCTACTTAAGAGTGTTGTACACAGGTAATATCAATATTAACTACCAGGCAGCTGGGTCAGCCTTTAGAGAGATGTGGCTGAGGTAAGCACTGAATTTAAACTGAGGGCATCTTTTATGGTGAAAATGGAAAACTGTATCAAGTTGTAGCCATAAGCAATTCAAAAATCACTGAAAGTCATACTGAGGAGGTCACAGAAAGGTCTGTGAGTCCTGAATTATAACAAAATGAAAATGGTTTTGTTAAAGTTCAGCTGTCTTAATTTTTTGTACTTCGGGAAAAAAAAAAAGTTGCTCACTAAAGCACCTAATAAAACCAGTCAACTTCTGTGTATCAGTGTTTGCGTTGTAATATTATGTTAGTATGAGCTTGCTAAATTCAAGTCATCTTCTTCCACATTTAGGGTGCCATACAAGCAAAATATGATGCCATTGATAAAGACACACCAATTCCTACAGACAGACAAGTAAGACTTCCGATGCAATCAAATATCATCACTTGACATAATGCAATTTTTTTTTCTACCAGTTGCAATCATTTGACTATTATGCCAGATGTGGCTGATAATACTGAAAGGGTTCCCCTGGTCCTCTAACCTTATTCATGCTGTAGCAAGAATCTTGCAAAGCAGATAGGAACAAGTAGTTTAACTCAAATTGTGTTATAACGTAGAAAGTGAAATCCTCTTTTTACTTCAGAATCACTGTTTCTGTAGCAGCAGCAGCAAAGTGTAGTGAACAATATTACTGTTGTATTGTTAAAAGTCCTACTTTTACTGAATGTTTGTTGTGCATGTTGGACCATGTACCGGGTAGTGCTGTGTACCCTAACATCCCAGTAGGTGAGCTGTGCTTTACAGAAATGGGTTCTTGAGCAATTAGGTTCTCCCAGAAGTCTTGCCAGACATAAAAAGACATCACAACCAACAGCTATTCCTTTCAGCTAGGTGAGGAAATAATTTTCATCAAATTGGTTACAGCATTCTGAGGATTATCCTTTAGAGCAAAGTGGTATTAGCACCTGAAATGAGTCCAAAAATTGGATCAGAAAAAAATATAACTGAAATCTGCTTTCTGCCTTTTTAATGGATTAGAATCCTTTTAAAAATGTGTTTTGGGAAAAACTAAAAATCTCTATTTTTGATCTTTGACATGGCTGTTAGAGTCTCCTGTCCCCTTTCAGTTATGGTTTTGAGAGTGATGGAGGAAGCAGATTGTGTTTTGGTGGTCTGACCTACATTCTTTGGCTGACTTCCACCTCTAGTGTTGTAAGATTGCTCCAGTACTACCCCACTTACCCTGATTTCTCTTCATGTTATATGCTTGGCTGTGGTGCAGATTGAAGTTGATATTCCTCGTTGCCATCAGTATGATGAATTGCTGTCATCACCAGAGGGTCATGCAAAGTTTAGGCGTGTATTGAAGGCCTGGGTGGTTTCCCATCCAGATTTGGTGTATTGGCAAGGTGAGTTTGACTAGTTGATAAGGTCAAATAATTAACTGGAAAGCTATGGCTGACTTATAAATGCCTCCCTCCCCAAACATAAGCTCTTTTGAGTGCTTTCCTTTCTGTTTCTTTTGAAGAATGAATCTGTGGGTTATTGCAAATTTGGATCCTAATGATTTATATTTAAATTGTAATGCAGAATTGCCTCACTTTCTCACATATTTACTCTCCTTAAGTTTCAGTCACTTAACTAAATAAAAAAAAAGTCTGTTGCCTACTGTTCAGTTCTAAGTTAAAACTGCAGAAGTCACTGAGTTCTTGGGATGATAAATTGTGTTTCTTGGAAGCCTTGGCACAACAGTCAAGTCAGCATTATAGTTCACACAATTTGAAATCCTCTCTGGTTTTATGCACAGTTGTTTTCAGCATTACATGTGAATCCTGATATTGTAGAATGATAATCAGTAGCAAGTATGCCAATTTTCATGATAGATTAATGAATTTATCTTCTGCATTACAATGAATGACCTTTTTATGCCGTTTCTTCATGGTTGTTCTCTCTTTAGGTCTTGACTCCCTTTGTGCACCGTTCCTGTACTTGAATTTTAACAATGAAGGTGAGTAACTGTTTCTGCTGGGGACGAAGGGGGAGCACATTCTGTCATCTCTATCTGGTTGTAGACAGATGTGTCTGCACCCGCTTATGGATGTAAACTTTCTGTAGCTACAAAGGAATTGTAAAACTCTTGTTGCCACATGTCAAAAGAAATAGTTGTTTCTTGAAAAGTGTATATTGTGTGCTGCTCTTCAAGCAGGACTTCAAACCATATTAATTGCCAAGTACAATATAATAAAAAGCACAAATAACTTTGATTATAGAAAAGCAAGAAATGCTTCTCTAGCACCTGTCTTTTTCAGTGAAGCTGTAGTTAAGCTTTGTATAATGTAAATACAATATTTATTAACCTGTTAACCTGTCAGACTAGCTTTATTCAGAAAAGCTGATGATGGTTTTAAATGCCTAAAAGCTTATCATTTTTGGATATGTGGCCTTTAATATCTTTAGATCAAGTATAGACCTATACTTGATCAGAATAGGTCTAGTCCAATCTCTTGCACTTGCTTTTCTTTGTGTAAGGTCTGTGTGTGGGAAACTAGTTTCTTAGGACAATGGCTCCTGTTACGCCTACTGTGCATACTAATTTAAACATTTCAACAGATTTTTCTTGCTTTTGGATATATTTCTATACAGTTTGATTGTAGAACCTGGTTTCCTTCCCATTGAAGCAAAATGTAATAGTATTGAATTAGGTAAAACTTTGTGTTCTGGCTGATGAACTTAATTGTACACATTTGAGTTGGATGTTAAAAAAGTGGTTTCAGTGCTAGAAAAGTTGTAACACAGAATTCATTTATAACATGATCATATGTCGTATTTGCTATAACTCTGACATGTTGCTTAGAAACTTCCAAATTATATTTATTGTCATTGGACAATTTACAACAACCCCGGATTTCTTTTTTATATCTGTGGTCTAGCACCATTGCTGTTCTATTATAATGGATTGTCTCTCGGCCAAGTTCCCAGGAATTAATCAAGGGGATAAAGACTCTAATCTCTATTTGATATGTGTGTGAGGAGCCACTGAGAAACTGAAGATTTTTTTGTTCATCTCTTTGAAAGTATTTTTAATTATATTCCACTCTGGGTTTTTTTGTCTGAATACACTTCGGTCTAATTCTGTAGGAGAAAACTCAGAAGACTGCAACAATGCAGTTGTCTTGAAACTGTCTTCTAAAATTTTGTTCATCCAGAGACCTTCACTTTTTGATATAGAAATCATCTAATTACTTTGGCAAGAGAAGTATGGAAATAAATTGGGAGCAGATCAGGTCCAGCCAGCTTTATATTGGCTATCAGTGACAGAAGGAGACTTCTTTAGGAGCTTTTAAAATGATTTAATGATGAATGTGTCCATTTTATATGTTTTGTGTATAGATTCATTCAAGTATTTTATTGTCTGCTTAATAATGAACTTTTTTAGGTGTGCTTATGCTTCTATCTTTGTAGTTGCATTTATTTTTCTAATTTTTTCAGCTCTGGCATATGCCTGCATGTCTGCTTTTATTCCCAAGTACTTGTATAACTTCTTCCTGAAGGATAATTCTCATGTTATTCAAGGTAAGTCAGTCCCTTTAATTTTTGTAGTCCTAGGAGAACTAGAGTTATTTCTGGATATATAAATACACTTTTTCAAGTGGTAAAATTGGAACACAATTTGAATCACATGTAGAAAGGCCCAGTTCATTCTTTCAAAAGCTTGATTTTAGATAAATAAGAATAACAGCTGTGCAAGAAAATAGGAATAAAATAAGTGGGTAAAGACCCAGGCAGGGAAAAATTCAACTGCACGCGCACACACACACACACACAAAAAAAACCCCAAAATGTTTTCTGTCATGTCCAAGGTAAGAGCCAGTTGATCGTGCAAAGTTATAAAATGAGGAAATATTCTTTGCAGTGTCAGATTGTAAAGACTTGCCCTTCAGGTGATCAAAATCATACTGTTACAGTCGCTATTTTGACAATAAAAATGAAAGAGGAACAGCAGACTAGGGGCTTCTCAAAAAATGAAAGTTATGGTGTTAGGGATTTGAGGGGAATTCTTACTGAACAGAAGATAATGTCGTTCAATACAGGACAGGAGTTGGAGAGCCCTGAGGATCTATGTTCTGTAGGGGTGGATGGGAGGAATCTTTTGAACTGCAGAGTTTAACATAACTCATTTCTGAGCTCATCCTATACAATGAAGACTTGTGTTTATGCTTAACAGATGCAGGAAGCAAGAGCAATTAAAGGGGTTTGGGTGTGGAATGTCCAATTATGTAAAACAAAAATTCATATAGTGAAATTGCAGCCAACAGCAATTGGCTAGACCTAAGCAATACATTTTTGTGAAAAAGTGTGTATTTTTAGTAGATCCTTAATTAACCATGTAATCCCACACAATAATTATATTTCATGAGACTGACTAGTCAAATAACGATGGTATTTATCAACCTGTAATATATCTGTAGAGAACAATCACAGGCACGAATCTTCATTTTTAAAGTAAATGTGCTTCAGAGAAGCTAATTGTGAAATTGTTTTAATCAGCCTATGGCTGAATGTGTAGGATTACTGGTTTGCTTTACCTGACTTGTGATTACTGGCTATTTCAGGAAATAAGAGTGATGTAAAATGCACCTTAGAGATGCACTTTTTCCAGAATTATCATCTACTGTGATATGACTATAAGGTGTGGATTCATTTATCTCCTGAACTTGTTTGCATGTGAATAACTTTGCCTTGATACATGCGAGTAGCTCCGAAGAAGTCTTGGTGGCCTTGGTGACACACACCTCAGCATGGGTCTGCTTACCCAGTTAACTCTCCAGCTGAGTGCTGTCAGGGCATCATCTGTGGCAGAATATCAGAGGGGAGAAGCTGGCACTTCAGAAGGTGCCAGAAACCTCCTAAGAGGTTGAGTGTGTTGTGGCTTTGTCTTTGCAGCTTGAAGCAAAAGTTGCGACATTCTGAAGGTACATTCAAGTGGTCTTAATTGTTCAAATTCTCTCTCACTCTTCCTCCCCTCAACTAGCTGTCTAGGCCCTAAGTACTCCCTTCTTGGGAGCATGGAGGAAAAGGAATTATCATCTGTTAACAAACTGCAATGTTATTGCCTCTTCCTCTTCCTCCTAACAAAGCATAGGACAGTGAGGACAAAGCCAGGAAAGGGGCAGAACAGAGAGAAAGAAATGGGTCATTGTCTGTGTTCTACTGTCTGCTTCTCTTCCAATTAAAAGCAAGTGTTGTTTAGAAAACTTAACGAAATTGCACCCATCAGCCTAATGTGCCATGCTGAAGATGTAATAAATTTTATCTTTTACGATCAGTATTTCTTCTCATCTGCTTCAAAAAATACAAATTAAGAGGTTATTGATCGTGGAAATGGTAATGTTAAAGCCCAATTGCCTTAAAACCTCAACTTCTGGATTTCAAAATTTAACTTTGTAGAAAAGAAACCACACAGAATATAATTTAAAGAGTATAAACTTTGTGTATCACTGAAACAGTTTGGATCTTAAAAATCCTTGGAATGGTCTTGTTCTAATGTGCTTCCATCAATATCTTGTGGCTCATTCTGAAAAGTCTTTAACTTTGCATGTTGAACATACTTCACAACCTAAGTGTGAACCAAGTAAACTATTGTTGAAAATCCAAATTTAAAAGTTCTAAGGAAGAGAAATGAAAGTTTTCTTCCTCTGTTTAATATAATGGTGACAAGCAGGGCAGTAGTGGTATTCACTTGCTGGCTCATTTTTTAAAAATATGGGGGTTTCTCCCCCCTTTTTTTTTTTACAGCCCTGTTGTGAGCTAGCAGCATGTGGTGGCATCATTGATGATGATCTTGAATTTGCTTGTCGTTTCAGAATACCTGACAGTGTTTTCCCAGATGATTGCATTCCATGATCCGGAGCTGAGTAACCACCTTAATGAAATCGGGTTTATTCCAGATGTAAGTGCTAAGAGTTCTTATATAAATATCGTTCAAAGGAAGTAAAAATGGAAAATGAGGGCAACTATGATGAGATGCCTTCCAGAATCTTTCTGTAGTAGTTTGACAGAAGCGAAACTTTCATATTAATGGACCTTTCTGAGTGTGCTGGTAAAATGGAAAAGTTTTGATTGTTGTTTTTCATAACTCAGTCCTTCTCTTCTGTTGGCATGGTAAATACAATAAAAATTCTGCTCGTCAGTTGTTACAGAATCAGCTTATGAAAAATATAATTTTATTTTTAAAGTGTGGATTAATATTCAAAAATTAATGTGGCCATAAAGGAATACAAGCAAAATTTCTGCGAACTAATTAAATGCCATAGGTTAACACAAAAGACACATCAGGTTGCAAGCAATACAAAAACCATGTAGAAGTGATAGTTAATCTGTAGATACATGAGACTTTCGAAAATGCTTCGCAATGAGTTGTTGGAATCTACCAGAAACATTGGACAAGTGCATAACTTGTGTCTTTAATTTTCTGTTTCCTTTGGAAGAAATCTGTAAGATCGAGGAAAAGGAAAACTGAAAACATAGCCAAAGTGTAGTAGAAAAAAGGCCAAACAAAGCCTTGTTTAGGGCCTCATTTTTGGTATCAGTGTAAATGGTGAAGCTTTCCTCCTTTGTTTAGAGAGGTGTGCGTAGTCCAGAAAGACAAGATAATACAAAATAAAAATATTGTCTGCCTACTGTAGCATTATTGAAGCTTATGGAGGATGTTTCTGTAAAGTAGATTTAGGCAAGAGTATAGAAAGAATGCAATTAATTGATACTGTCTATATCAAGATATATTTGACATTTAGAATTTTGGTAATTCCAAGTTGGTCACAATAACAGATGGTTGAGCAGTCAAAATGGATGAAAGGAACTGAAGTCAGGAGATGTTGATGTAGAAATATAAATTTCATAGATAAGAAATGTATATATGCATTGTTTCTATATGCAATATAAAACTCATTTTATCAGAAGGGCCTTAGGCTTATTAGGAAATGCTTTAAGTTGAAGCAGCAAAGCCAAGCCTCTGAAAATCATCTCTTGTACATAATCACATAGTCAAATGTGAGCTTTGTTTTTAGATGTTACAGTCTAGAGATGATTACGTAGTTTTGCAGTAATTTGCAGATTAAGTAATGCAGTAAATAATTACAAAATAGGGTTTTTTTCCAAGACAAATCCAACACCTTGCATCAAATACAAATGCTAGTTCTAAAGTTAACACTAACCTCTGCAGAAAGATTGTCCTTTCTTTTTTCTTTTTTTATTATATATAAATAGAAGTTGTTCTACCTTTTCGATTAGGGAGAGAGGTGACTTTTGTACCTGTAACAAGACAGCACAAGATCCATCAAGGTGAAGGATGTGCACTGTAGTAATGAGATCTGAACCAGAGTTTTGTGCTTGAGTACTAATCCTATCAAAATAAACCCTGATTAATCTTTCATCATTGAAGCTCGGGCTCTACCGAAGAGAAGATTGTTTCCTGGTACCTTTCCCATTTGCTTCGGGTCACGTAGCTCTCAGAATATTGAACACTACTGAAGCTGGCATAGTTCTAGGTGGTGTTAGCTGATGTGGTGCCTGGATTAAGCACATTGCTATGGCTATGTGATTTACATTTAAATAGAGAGATATATATGGTGAATCTTAACAGTTGTTCTTTGCTCACTCTCCCAAAGTTGATCATCTCCCCCACCCTATACAATGCTTTATAACACTTTCTATATTTTACTGAATAATTCTGACACCCAAACCAGACCGTTTTGAACTGAAGGAAAACAAGGGTGTGGGCTACATTACCAAAGGATAACTATAGCCATAAATTATTCTGAAGAACTTTCAGATGCAAATTATGGAAGCCAGGCACAGTTGTCAGCTGGCCATTAACAGAGATGACAAAGTCTGGTGGCGGTTACTGGTAGCTGTCATAGGTAGATACCTTAGCTTGGTTTTCATGATATGCAGGAGGGGTCAGTGATAGGACTTCATCCAGCTGAGAATTAAAAATCCTGCAACTGAAGTACTCTCTGTTTGTTCTGTTAATTGATTCTTAGTGCTGAATATGAGGGAGATGTTTCTTGCAGATATATTTATCTTGTGAGGAAAATAATAATTTTTCAAATTTTGTTTGTGTAGGTGCATATAGGTAAGTAAAATCCAATATTAAAAATTTTACTCAATTGGATTCTCTTTGCATCCCCAGTCATCAAAACATTCTTGCACCTTTCTGTAGCATTAAATATATGATTAATTATCTAGGCACCACATAGTCTGAAGCTAGGTGCGTGTGCATGTATTTTGAAGACAGAACATGAAGGTGCAAGATCAGGGTTTGATAGAATAGACTATTTCGGTTGGAAGGAACCTACAACAGTCCTCAGGTCCAACTGCCTGACCACTTCAGGGCTGGACAAGTTAAAGCATGTTGTTAAATGCATTGTCCAAATGCCTCTTGGACACTGACAGGCTTGGGGCATCCACCACCTATTTGAGAAGCCTGTTCCAGTGTTTGACCACTCTCAGTAAAGAAATGCTTCCTGATATCCAATCTAAACCTCCCTTGACACAGCTTTTAAGCCATTCCCATGTGTCCTGTTGCTGTGGATAGCAGGCAGAAGACATCAGCACCTCCCTCGCTCTCCCCTTCACCTCCTCAGGAAGCCGTAGAGAACAAAAAACAGTTTTTCTTAACAAGTGAAAGTCAAACCAAAAAATAGCAGTCAGGAGGCAGCCTTGCTGGGACAACGTAGCAGAATAAAATCCCACTTTATTATTGGACAACATCGTTTCATACATCCATCAAACAGGCCAAAAGAAAAAAAAAATCAGTTACTTCATGGATAGAAATAAAAAAAAAGAGGAAAACATCTTTATCTTTGGCCTTGCCACCGCATACAAACAATGGTCTGTTACAGCTGAAGGATATACACACAAAAAAAAGTTACTGGAATGCTCGGTATAAGATTGTAAATTTTTTAATTTCTTTTGCATTTTTGTCTTTTTAAAATTTTTTTTACAAGGTTTTGATTTATTCTCCTTTGAGATAATGGTTTGGGCCTGGTTTCACCACAAGTGTAAGGTCAGAGATAGAGATATACAGTTCAAAGCTCCCCTTTTGGTCAATCCAAGATCACTTAAAAGTGCCAGACCTCCTAAATATGTACAAAAATATAAATGTTAATAAAAAGTACAAGCAAATTTTCCTTTAACATTAACTACCTTTGTTTAGGTAGTTCTAAGTTCTAAGTTGCTTTGAGAAGGAAAGGTTCAAACATAAAAGAAGTCTTGAAAACTGCAAATAGTGTCAAATATATACTACAGCATAGGGGGGTTTGTTATCCATTTACAAGTTATTTTTATAATGGTGAAGACGTGACAGTTTCCCATTTTAAAATAAAACACTGCTTTGAATGACAGATGGTAAGGTGAGGATTCTTCTATAAAAGACTGCAAGAATAATGATTACTCCCAGCGTGTTTGGTATCTTTAAAACTGTAGGTATTTAACCTTGATCTCGGCTCTGTAATTCTATGACATGTGGAAGATGAACTTTCTCAGAGGTTTTGTAAATTTTCCTAGAGGTTTGTGGTAAACTGAAGTATTACGTGCATGCATAATGAAAAAGAACTTGTGAATAATGTTGACGTATTTGATATTTTGAATATTCAAACCTTCAATTTTAAATTATTTATTTTCATTATCCTGCAACTAGGTGCATAGCTTCACTGTAGCTGCCTTATGATGTTCTTAAGATGCACCTGGCTCTATAAGACAGCTGCTTTATTCTTACAGACTTAACCACAAAGCAAGAAGCTTGTGTATGCCTTCTAATACTGCCTACCATCCTCGCCAACAAACACTCATTTTCACCTCAGAATTGTCACAGAACCAAAGAATATGTTGGGTTGGAAGGCATCTTTTAAGTCCAACCTCCCTGCAGGGACATCTTTAACTAGATCAGATTCCTCAGAGCCTTGCTATCCCTTCTAAAATATCTTTAGAATCAAAATCCACTGGGCCTAATTGTCTTAAAAACTATTGTCTCTACAACTGACATCCCAATCTTCTGTATGCACAAGTGTGTAAAGCTCTCATCTGCTGGAGGAGCAGTCAAATAATGAAATGATCCAGACAGTACTAACATGCAGTAATAAAATCCTTGAGGAAAAGGCTTACTTTCAGAGGCCAATGCCTCTGAAAACGTTGAATGTTTACTGGGAGATGCACACATCTCAAAACACACCCATCTAACTACAGGCAAATAAACATCTTCAGCCTGTTGAAAAGCAATGAACTGCATCTCCAAGCTCATGTACTGAGCAGAATTGTCATAGCAGAGCACTGTTGGAGAGGAACCTTCAGCAATGGTTAATGGAAAGATGGAGAATGAAAATAAGTCCAAGGTCAAGATATTTCAATTTTAACTAAAAAAAATAAATAAATATTGTGGTTTTATTCAGATTGAAGAGGAACTGTTGTTAGGGGACTGCTGTTTTTTATATAAGAAATGTCCAAGTCCTTACTTAAAAGGAACAAAGAGCTTATATTTTACTAGCAAAGCAAAATTATAATTGTGACATTCCTAATCTCAAATTCTCTCTAAAAAATTAAGTATTGGTTTTATTTTAATGTGACTCATTCCCAGGCCATTCCAGCAAGGAATATCAAAGGATATTTGGATTAAATATTAGGTATGCTTCCCAGATACAGAGAGTTAAGCATGAATAAAATCATTTTCAGTAGTCAAGGGTTGAAATCCTCTAGCAGCAGCCTGTTGGTAGAGGCATGGCACTGTGTTGTTCCAGCCGGTGATTGCTAGAGGGCAGTATTTACTAATAAAATGTTAAAAGTGCAGTCATTTAACTAAAATAATTTGCCAGCCTATGTATTTGAGGACTTCAAGTCAGTGCAATTCTTCTTTTTGTCTGTGTTTTTTAATTTGACTTGCATGATGGAATAATACCACCGGTGTTGTGGTGGTTTTGTGCTTATTAATAGCCATTATAACCTCATCACCTTTACCAAAACCTTGTCTTAGAACAGTATATTTATGAAAATCTGAGGGAAAAAAATCTCTTCAATAAAAACTTGCCCAATACCTTCTACTTGAATAGTTTGACCTACTTTTCATGTCACTATTGATAAGTTTGATGAGGATGATTTAGAGCGAAGAGGTGCTTTGCCCTGCTTTTACCTTTTAGTAATCTATTTAATGTTTCAAAATATTGTGTATTTGCTTGTATATTTCTATGTAGGCGCAGGCAAGATAGAGATGTTTGTGTGTGAAATTAAGAGAAAGTGCAGGTCTGTCTTAGTAAACATCTTAATCAAATATCTGAAAAGGAGGAAATAATTGTTTTTAAGTACCAAGGAAGTAATGTAGTTCAAAATGGCATCTGCATAATATGTGCCTCCGAGCAGTGGAGCCTCAGGTTATTAGGAATGCTTGTTTTCCTGCTGCATGGAAGAAAGATACTGCATACAAGCAAGCAGGTAAACAGGTATCAGCTGATCACAACCACCGTAGGCAACATTTCAGGGAACAGGTTGTGTTATTTTTCAGTAGAGAGCCATCTATTGAAGGCACAAAAAAGCTATACTCTGGAAAATAGCATGGATGTATTATAAAACCAAAATGGTGGTAGAAATGGATTGGGTTTGGATTTTGAACCCTTAAAATCAACTGATGGGTTGGAGGCCTAGCTTTATAGAAGCCTCATGAATATTGAAATTGTAGGATGCACTGGTCATCACAGCACTTTTAATTTTATGGATAGTATGGTTCAGATACTATCAGCTACTAGAGATGAAGATGTAGGAATAAAATTTAGAGAGCTGTGCTAATCAACTTTTCAGCAAATGTGTGCATCATTTAATCAGTGCCATAACCCAGTCAGGAATGTATGGAATAAGTAGTACTTTATTAGCATAATACCAATTATACTTTCTGCTTCACATTTGCTTACTTCCAGGGAAATTTAATAGGAGGACTAATTTCCACTTTTTATGAGCTAAAAAGTAATATATTATGCTTTATGTCTAACTGTAAATCTTCAGAAGTGGAAAACAGAGCACATGAGCTACACAACTGAGTAGAATTTAACAGTGGTGATCTCACTTTTATATTTCTAATTTTGGGGGTCTTTCTGTGCAGTTTGATGTCTCAAGAATATAGATTCTGTTGCCTTCAACATGCTAAATATTTCAATGACAATTAAGAAACTGTTAAGGTGTCAGAAATGCTTAGCTCTTCTAATACATACTGATTTTTCTCTGTGTGCTGTCTATGGCTACGAAGGCAATGAAAGTTTGCAGAAATAAAAGGCTTTCTGTAGCCATTGCAGCAGCTACAGGTTCTTAGACAGTCTCGTAGCAGTATGAGTGCTGAAGCAACCTCAAATTCTTCAGATGACACCTACCTTTAAAGGTAGAACACCACAAGGCATAAGATGATAGTAACTGACAGTATATGCTTTTGAGAACAAAACCATTCTTATTTCCTTTCACTGATACTTGTGCATTTTATTAAATAAGTAGGAGAAAAAGGCAGTTAATTTTTCTGTTGGAAATTGTGATTTTAATCATTCATACAGGACCAGGGGGTTTTCCACAGTGAAAGAGATACATTGAATCCAGTTGTTTCGTGCTTATTCACACATCTTTTGCTAACTCTCACATAGTGGTGTGTTTACATTTATATATGTATGTTAGGTAAGAACCGTCACAGTTTAATAGAGCAGGTTTTTGAGTTCTTAAGACTTTGGGGATTGTTTTTTGGCAAACAAAAGCCTACTGAGGGTGGTGTTTGCTGTTTTCAGTACAATATCACAAACTAGTAATTTAAAGGAGATGAGAATCAGGGCCTGAGGGAGGAAAAAGCTTCTCTGAGGGGCTAAAAGTTGTGTGATAGTGGTTCTGCCACTGCAGTTGTTTCCCATTTTAAATCCTTCCTTGCCAAGCTAGGCAATTTTTAATGTAGTAGACAGTTGTCACAAAGACCTTAAGCTCTTAATATAACATATAATTTTTCTGTTCTCTTCCCCACCGCCACCACCTTTTGCAGCTTTATGCTATTCCTTGGTTTCTTACAATGTTTACACGTGAGTACGCACTCTTTTTCTCTGATTAAATGTTCTTGTATTTCTTAGAGCAAAGTTTTTGCACTTTTTCAGCTAAAGTCTAATTGGTGTGATGTGTCAATTACTTAGGTTGCTTGTAATTTGCAAGGATGTGTTGTGGTTTGAGGCTCAGCTGTGCCTGTCATATTTTCTGCCCTGATTTGATAAAAGTTATAATTTTCTTATTTTTTTAGAGAAAGTATTATACTAAATTTGAACTGGAATATTTTATGCATACGGTATTTAGGGAATGTGCAAAGGAAGCCTTTATCTACTGAAAAAAATGTAATAGTTTAAAAACCAAAACCAAGCCTTACATCCTTCCCCTGCCCTCACCCAGATAATGTAAGAAAGAGAGTAACTTTGATTCTGAAACCCACCAAAACAAGGTGTTTTTCTTAATCCCACTTTAACACATTGTTACTTTGCTAGCAGTACTTTACTATGATACTTGTGCATGTATGTTAAGAGCTTTATAATTTGGTGAGCTTTCAGTGAAAGAGTTAATAGAAGTTAATAAAGCACATCTTGAAAGCAATTCAAAATCTTTTCTCGGAGATCTGTGTGATTTTTTTTTTTTTCATTTAATGTCAATATTGGCATACTTAAAATTAAAAAAAAAAAAAGTGACAGGATGAAAAGAGCTGATGGATTATTTCTTTGTTGAAATATCAAAGAATATAACGTGAGACTCTTGATTGCAATTTTTAAAGATCTTGACTGTAAAGCACTGGTTCTTGCAGTTGTCCATGAGAATCATGACCTTTGGAAAACCACGGAGATGGTTTCCTTGGCAATGAATTGTAATAAAATGTTAGAATTATTAAGTTGAAGGATATCTTATTTTAAGAGAGCCACCTTCAGCTTTATATGTAAGATGTTGCTATTTTTAACAGGCTTTTCTCCTTGTCTTTCTTTTTATTCTGACAATTTTTGCCCTATTCCATTTGTTCTCTGGTCTAATTTTAAGTAACTGAGCTTATTGATTAATTCATTAATATCTTTGAGCTACTGGAAAAACTGATACTCATGTCCTAATGCATAATTATACTGTTCCCAGAGAATAATAATTGCCTAATTTTGTGTGTGAAATCTGAAAAGCTGCATATTTCTAAGTATTTAATAATGAAGGAAGACAGTGATTTCCAGAGCAGTCGAGCTGTATATGAAGACAAACTTGTTTCTAAACAGGCTGAGTCCTTTTTGCTCCCAAGTAAAGAAAAAATAACCCTAAGATAGGGGAAGAAAAAAGTATGTAGACAAATCCTTAAGTGTGTGTGTGTATATGTTTTATATCAACTTGTATGCTTATAGTGTTTGGGTTTTTTTATTGTACTTGTTTGTTATGCAGATGTCTTTCCTTTGCACAAAATTTTTCATTTGTGGGATACGTTACTGCTTGGAAATTCCTCTTTCCCGTTCTGTATTGGAGTTGCAATACTTCAACAACTGAGGGATCGTCTTCTGGCTAATGGATTCAACGAATGCATTCTCCTTTTTTCAGACTTGCCAGGTACAGAAAAGAAAAAAAAAACCCAAACATTTTCTCTTTCTCAGTATTTCCCAGTGTGTTGCTGAAGAAGGTATGTGCTTGCATGAGAATATATACTACATTACTACATGTGTTTTGAAGTCATAGTAGATTTTGGCAAGTTCACTGTCAGGATGTGTAAGTCTTAGCTACAGCTTGATGGAAATTAGTAAAAGTCTTTTTGCTGTCACCAGCAAGAATTGGGTGAGCTTGTTATTATTTCTAGGTCAAGATTGGACTATTTTCTTGTGAAATTTAGAAGAATTTTAAATAATTCATAAGTGACTGTGTGTAGACATGCCACATATAGAAACAATCCAGTTGATAGGATTCCTTAGTGAAAAAAATGTTAGTGCTGTTCTCAACAGTGTTTTTCCACTGGTACTAGCCTGTTTTCCTTTCAAAAACAATTAGAATTTTGCTGTGGAAGCAATTAATATAAAAGAGGTATGGAGAATAGTGTAGAAGCCATGGGCATTGCTCTGTGTTAAATCAGTTTCCAGTTGAAATGTGAAGCTTTCAAAAAGTCCTCAAAATCAGAGCAAAGGCTACATGATTGTTGTGCTTAAATTTTGTCGTCTTGTTCAGCAGGAGGTTGTTGACCTATCCCTACAAGCAAGTCTTGCATCTTAAAAGAATAAATAAATAAAAAATTGCAGTCAACCATGAAGTATGAAGTTTGGGTCTTACTCTGAACGAGTTTCAAGTGAGACAGAAAAATGCATTTGAACCATGAACTGAAAGATGTGTTTCCATTTGTTATGGACTAATATTTACATAACACATGAATTGGAAGGCTACTGCACCCTGAATGTACTTATGTTCTTGTATTAATTCACTCTCTCCAGCCCAGGATCTTACTAACATAATGCAGGTCTTGGTTGAGAAATGACACTGTTAATTGTGTGGCCTTTCTTAAGATAACTAACTTTTGGCTAATTCCTGGTTTGATTATAGAATTAGTGGGGTCTGTTTGAAAAATGCCTGTGCAATTCAGTAATTCATAATTCGTTTAAACAGCAGTCAGTCTTTTGCAGAAGAATTGAGTGAGAGAATCAAGTTTGGAAGAGTATTTAAGCTTAAAAGCTCTTGTTAAGTGTGACTGACTCCCCAAATGCAGGGTTACAGAGGTTGGGAGTAGTCTAGGATACAGGAGGAAGCACTCTGAGGCGAAGTTTATAGTTGTGTAAATCAGTTTCTCGGTAGCCCATTGAGTTCTCACATATGAAGCTCTGTAACTCTGTAATTTCTCTAAATATTATTGTCACAAATTCTGTCTTTCACTGTATACCCTTGAATATGCATCAGGACTTCAAAATTTTGCTTTCCTGCTTTAGTTTGATATTTTTGAGCCTGGCTCTGGAGAGAATGAAAAAAGATGGTTTTGAGGATTCCGTCACCAGGAAAGCACAGAGCCCCAAGGCTTGTGGGGTGATGAAAGCACCTCCCAGAGACAGTGAGAACAAGTAACAGTTTTCCCTCCTGGTGCCTTTAGTGTGGAAGCAATCGCTGGACGTTTGGAATTTTTGAGCCTGGCCCTGGGGAGAGTGAAAAAAAATTTCAGTTTAGTATGTACTATGCAATTGCTACTATATTTTTCAATTTATAAGAAATTTAATTAGGCCATTCCATATGGTGTGTGTCGGTTGTTCTTTTTTCATTTTAAGTCTATGTACTTAGTCATTTCAAATGTCCTTATTAAATTTAAATTTAACTGGATATCTTCAGGTGAGAGCTCAACTGAAAGGTTGTCTCTCTCCCCCTTTCCTCCTCCCACATCTATTAGCTGTATGTCTTAGTTAAATATAGATTCATTAATATTTAAACACGTTTACTTGCCTAAGGTAATTTCTTCCTATTTTTTTTCCTTGGGTGTTTATAAATGATATATTCCAATTTATCTTGAACCAGCTGATTTACGGACAGTTGAAGTACTTTACGCTGACGTCATGTGTAAGAGCATATTATTTCTCATAATACATATCTGTTTATATAATAGAATTAAAGCACTAAAATCTGTAGTGTTATAACGTACATACTTTCTGATGATTATAGTTGATGACAACTTTGCTGATACTATGGTAGGAAATGTTTTGGTAGAATAGCATTTCTGAAAAGACTTAGTTTTTTAATTTGGTGATATCTGCAATATTTTGCATGTCAACAGTGGGAAACTTGAATATTGTGAGATTAATCCAAAGAATATCATAAATTGACCACTAAGGGAGAAAAAGAATGAGGATGGAAGATGATCCTAGGGTGAATTAAAAGTTGCTACTGGTCTAGCTGAGACTTCTGGAATCAGTAATTTCTTTGAACATGTAATTATCATAGCCCTGTGCTTCTTCCTGACCTGAGTCTTATTTCTGAATTAAGAAGTATTGATTGCATATGGCTTTTGTCACCTCTGTTTTCCAAACAGGAATTCCGTTATTTTGGTTAAACTGTGTGCCATCCCTGAGAATTTTCTGATAGTAACTTACAAACAGCTTTCATCTGAAACTGGGTCACCCTTAGGAAGAGATTATGGTGTTTAAAACATCTGCCATAATTTCAGTCTGAAATCAATTGTTGCTCAACAGCCTGAAACTCCTGGGGTTTTTAAGCTTTCTATGCACTGAAATGGCTTATCTCAGACTGCCAGTGAAAGCATACTGGTTCCCAGAGTGATGAAAGTATTTTACTGCAATCCAGCAACTTTGTGGAACACTTTTTTTAAGATTTCTTGGGTTTATTTCTAAATAAAATTTATTTAGAAATAAATTTATTTCAGCTATTTCTAAAAATGTATATTTAAAGTTTAAATAAGCAACAATCACCAAAACCAACAACACTGCTCTATTTCCTGCTCACTACATGTAAGGCAGTTTCAATTACTGTTTAAAAAAGTTAATGATGTGAGGAAAAAGGAGGGACACATTGACATTATTGATTACTTGATTCTAATATACCCTCTCCAATACTTGTCTCAAAGCTTTGGACAGATTTTGTTTATGAACCCAATACAATTGGACATTACCTTGCGTTTTTTGGGAGTTTATTGTAGCTTGACTTGATTACAAAGTTCATCACCCACTCTACAAACAGTATGAGGTTGCCAGCACCTTTTATTAGGGAACAGACCCAGGAAGGAAGCATCCAGATAGGTACAGCTCTTTGCAAACAGTTGAAGGATCCCATAAACCAATTCATTCCCACCTGGAATGGGTGCAATATAGGGCTTGGCAAACAGCTCTTCCTCCAGAGATCCCTGCCAGTATCATCACTGACATACAGAGTTTAATTATGGTCTTGAGAAGGGATAGGACAACTACCAAAAGTTGGGAACAGATGCTATGAGAGAATGAGTAAACAGCAATCCTTTCCATCAAATAAAAGATACTTTCAAATAAGCCTTGTAGGTTATTTCACACAATAACCTCATCTTCTGTAATTTTGGAGTGAAAGAAGTGTTTGTTCTTTTAATGCTACACACCTTAGGATGGTGACTTTTTGCTGACTCAGGGCTAGTCAGTTTTTCCAGAGGGAAAACTTCAACCTCAGATAGGAAGTCCAGAAAGACTGGTGGTGGAAAAGCAATCCAGTGCAATAAGGAATTTCGGTGAAATTGTTAAAGTGGAAAACATAGAGGATCCTGATCCTACTTTGTAAGACACAGGCACATAGCTTTGGGATGCAGCATGTAGTCAGAAATCTAGCTATCACTAAAACCACAAAAATGGTTCTCCAAGGAACAGGGTTTCTCTTATTTGGGAGAAATACTTATATCTGTTGCCATTATAGTGATGTACCAAAATACTGAATTCCATGATGGTGAAAGCCATATAAATGCTTAGAAGGATTACATCCGGGTCAGAAATGGATTAAAGATTTTAAAGTAGCAGAAATTCTGTGCTAAGATTGCATGGTGTAGTGTTGAACGATGGGTTTCTGCTGACAGCAGCAATTAGATGCACATCAGAGGCCTCTACTTTAGATACGTATCCTACCCTAGGTAGCTACTATTTTACTTTCCATTGTTTTTCTGCCTGAAAATTCTTTGTCTGCCCACATCTGTGATTCATGTGCTTTTATTGTGACAGAGTTTCTGGTGGTTCAGCATTTAGTTAATTAAGATTTGCTAGGAGGAAGAAAATGGCAGTTGACCACTAAGCCCACACTGAGTTTGTGGGTGTTTTGGTGCCTGTTCCCGTTTATTTCACCACTTTTTGAATAAAAATGTAAACTCTGAGATCAAAACACTAACATTGAAGAGACTGAGAGAGAGACAGATGAGTCTTCTGTGTGCCAGTGAGCAGTGGAAAAACAAAGGTAATGCACTGTTGTGATTAGAGTTTGACTATCATCCAGCTTTGAAAATGTCCTATTGCTTAGTTTAAGGCTATGAGGAATAGAGGTTGTAATAGCTCTTTTAAAAGCTATTAAAAGAATCATCTGGGCCAGAAGGGACCTTCAAAGGTCATCTAGTCTGACCCCCCTGCAGTCACAGGGACACCTCCAACTAGACCAGGTTGCCCAGGGCCTCGTTGAGCCTCCCCTTGAATGTCTCCAGGGAAGGGGCCTCAACCACCTCC
>BJBW01010154.1:0-33821 GCA_004320125.1 Scolopax mira
GAGACCATTTATTATCTCTCCTCTTGCAACTGACATTTGTATACACGACAGGCTGTAATCTACCCTCATCTCTGTAAACATGAGAAAGCAGAGACAGACTATTTTTCTTTTCCTTTTAAACCCTCCCACCCTCCCCCTTTCTGTCACCCCAAATCTTTCATGGCCATGTTTTCCAGACATTGGGCAATGTTTGTTGCTTTCCTTTTAGATTCCCTTCAACTGATTTGCATTTCATGGTCCTGAGCAGAGCCCACCATATCAATACAAACAGACCAATTTCCTTCTGACTCCAACTTTCAGTTATTTTTTTGCTACAAACCCAGTGTTTTTTTAAGATCAACTCCACCAGTGTAAAACTAGCTTTTTGCTCTCCATTGCATATTCCCAGCAGCTGGCTGGTCCCAAATCCCTTCTCTGTATTTGCCCTTACTCAAATACCTCCAGTTTGTACCAGCCCAGTTCTCTCTTACCCTTCAAGAGCACTCTGAATCCCAATTCCACTTTGCAAAGCCTTGTCGCCTGGCCCAGCCTGGACCACAAAGTACATCGATTAGCAAACAATTAGTCTTTTCTGTACCATTAATCAAAAACCATGGACCTGGGACAGAGACTGCACACCTCAACTGACAAACTCTGTTAAGCAAGAGCAAGCTACCAGTTAAGTACCGCTTTCTAATTGCTGCTTTTCACCAGCTCGGGTCCTTCTGCCAAAATAGTTTCATTTAGACTTGAGGTCCCTGCCTTATTTGGAGGCTATCAAAAACCATATTAAAAGAACCATATTATCACAACCACTTCTCCCTGATTGATAAAAGCTCTTACACCCTCATAGAGGGAAACTGTCAGAACCAAAACATGCCCAACCAAATTCATGGTATCACTTAGTGCCTTATTATGTTCCAGACACTTCATTATTTGCCCTAGCATTTTTCCTGAAGCTGCAGATGAACTCAAATAGTTCCTAGAATTATCTTCTCCCTTATTTTTTGTTTGAAGGCTGGTATCTTTGCCTTCCCCAGTTTCCAACAGGAGCACCCATCTTCCCCATACCCTTTAACAGAAGTATCAATACTTTGGAGGTTGTTTGCCAGTTCTCAAGGAGAGCACCTAGATCATTTGAAAAAAAAAAAAAGTGTGCTTTGACTTGTCCTTTCCCTATTTTCTTTCATCCTTTTCATTCTTACCACACTGTCTCAGATGTTAATTGCAAGCAGAAAGGCTGCACCATTAAACTTGTGAATGAATATTTAAAGAAAGTGGGAAAGAATTAAAAAAAAAAAAACAACACCAGCATTAAGCATTTCAATTCCCTGCCTGAGCAGGGTTTGTTTCCAGGATTTTCTTTAAATCTTTCCAGTTATCTGAGCAGACTCCACATACATGATCCTCTAACGCAGTACTTTTCCATCTCGTATCATGGTTAGCTGGGAACTAGCCCAAAGCCACCCTCCCCACACACCCCAGCGAGCATGGGGGCAGCCCATCTCTTCCAGTAGCTTGGGGGAGACTGCTACAGCGTGGCTTCCCTTTGTGGCACTCACATCACTGTCTAAAGTCTGACAGGCAGATCTTTATTCCAGACCACAGATGAACATTTCCGTCTCTAACAGGCTGCACGCTCCTCCCTTGAGATCTAGTCCTTGGTAGATGGAGATATTTCCTTGACTCAAATTTCTTTCAATGCTTTCAGAAGCCTACCTGTATTATCTCCTTTGCTTTCTGCACTAAGAGAAGGTCCATAGAGACAATGAGTTTGCATCTTTTGGATGTTTTTTCTTTAAAATGGCAGTGACTGCTGTCATCTCAGGGGAACCATGAATTCCTTTTGCTCCCACATTTTCCACTAGAGCATCCAATCTGATATACAGGTTAGAAAAAGCTTCAAAATGTGCCCAAAACTGGAGGATCTCAGCAGCTGGCACCCATCACACTGAAGTCACATCAGAGATGACCATGCTTAGGAGGAGAGGTTGCCCATTACCTTCACCAGAATGAGTGAGAGACCCTCCAGCACATTTTCCACTAAGTTCTGCTTGCCTAGGCCTCAGTAGTCGCATGAGGTCCGTAAAGCCTCCCTTTCCCAAGTTTTCCTAAGGCTCCTGACAGTTTTCTTCTTTCCAATGAAGCAAAGAGAGAAGTGAAAGGCACCAACAGGAGCAAAAGGAGATAAAACAGTGGACCAGCTACTGCTTCATGAATCTTCTCAAAACCAGTTTGTTTCAGTGGCAAAAGCACTTCTATCTCATGCTGAACATAGCACCATACGTGTAACATTCTGTCTTTGTGTGAGAGAGAAACAGATGTTCAAATGCTTTCTGCAGCCTATTGTCTGGAAATGGTATGAGACCATTTCTTCTTTACTGCTCCATCAGGGTTTCTTAATAACACAGTGTGTTGAAACAGTATTATTTTCCATCTCCCACCTTCACTATTATTTGGTTGCACCATTCCCACACGACTGCTTCTATCACACAACGTATAATCAACTGTACTGAAAGAGTATCTGCAGCCACTAAATGTCTCTCCATCTTCACAGAGCAGCTTCTGAGCTGCAATTTCTCAAAGTCCCCCGAACCTACCCACTTTTTGCCTTAGAAGTAGGTCCCACTGATCAGCTGACACGTAACTGGAAAGAACTGCACAATACTACACCTACATATAACCTCCCCAGATACTCCAGGGAGGACAAAGATATTTGTTCCTCATTGTGGCTCATGGCTGCATCCTGGAACAGAAGCTTGCTGAAGGCTTACTGCTCCTTGTAAAGACAGTAATAGAAGTTTGCTGGCATTGAATGCAGTTACAGATATCACTAGATATCCAGAAATACATTGTTTTTCTAAAGAGAAATGTAGGTTTTGCCACCACAATCCTGTATGGGAAGAGGAAAACCAGCTGAATTTGTGTCTGAAACACTCGTACACACATCACACACATAGCATGCATCAGTAAAGCTGGACTCCGAGGGCTCATCACGAAGCCTATGTAAAGCACACCATCCCAGGACAGGATACCTTGTATACTCTATTTGCAAAGAAGTCCTATGGTGGATGTAACTACACATGTAAATCTCGATTTTGTGCGAATACAGCAAACTCAGGCCAGGTAAGATGCATTTTAAGACACAGTTTGTCAGTACACAGTTTGCAGGATCGCATCTCTACTACCCCAACCCTCACAGCTATGCCAACAGAAATTTAACGTTTTCAGAAGTGTTATCTATAGTCTAGACAAATCCACAGGGTGTCTGGCAGTCTAGAAGCAAGTTCATAGCTAACAGTGACTTTTTCTTAAGAGAGATTGTAAATACTGAATTATTGCAAGCCAGTGTCCCTGAATGTTATAGGTTCCTATAGATAATTTATGCTCTTCTTCCTAATCACAGACAGGCATTTTTATTTCTCATGCATCACACCAATGCTGACAGTAAATCTCTATAATATCTAGTCCTCCATAATAGAAAAACTCATTAATATGCTCCAGCTGCTTTAGGACACTTTCACATGGATTTATGAATATTCAATTTCCATCTAGTGCTCAGCTTCTTTGTGTCCAGCCTCTGCTCTCTCTTCGACTGCCAAAGGTCTCATAATACTTCCATTAGCTTTGAGCCCTCATATTATGAAATAAGCAATATGTTTAGTATCAATAAATCACAGCTCTGGTTACAGCCCCAACTTCCAAGAGCCAGTAACAATTGGAGGTACTCGGCATATTATCCGATCAACCCATAAATACACACTTTGTCTTGCAGCAAGAGGGACCTTTCACACCACAGAAACTTGCTCAGAGCAGCACTTGTTGCCTCAGCACAAGAAACCTGCTGTCACCATGCTGGAAGCAGATTTCTTGCAAAGAGGAACACACCTTCTAGGAAAAAACACCCACACCTAAGAGATTTTTTAGTTCTTTCTTAGCTTTTTTTAGCTGCAAGATGAAAACTGGACTGGCTATAGGAGAACACATCACCAAGGTCAGTTGCAAAAGAAGGTATCCTCAGCTGGTATGTACAGCCACACACCCCAGATGAAGGAAAGGAAAGCCTTTGGGGACACCTCAACATTACAGAGCAACCAACATGTTATGTTCTTCCCTGTGAGAAACCAAGACAAGGCAAGCACTTGAGCCCCACTGCAATACGACAGGATCTGGGCAGCTAAGTGTGCTCCAAACAGCTCCACTACTCCTGGCACTCCTGTCCACCACGTCAAGAAGCAATCAATGCAGCATGCACCTTAGGACTTCACACTAGTTAAGCGTATGCTGTGCAAGTCCAGTATACACCAGGTGCAGGCAACTGTGCCCGACAGGCTGGCAGCAGCTGCCCCAAGGGGTTGAACCATTTCCAGGGACGTTCTCCTGACCTCTGCAGAAGTCCTGCCACCACCTGGTCACTCACACAAGTCCTAACAGCACCAGGACAAGGAGAGAAGTCAGACACAAATCCCCAAGCAAACACTAAGGCAGAGGAAATGGCATCACTTAGGAGAGGATCCAAAGGCACGGATGCATCTCCAACTGTGAGCAATATTTTGGTTCCCTTCCAGGGAAGGGCACCATCCTCATAAACCAGGCTTTCATCCAGCCCAGGAGGACACTGACCTTTCAAGCAGTGAATGCTGAGCACAATTCATTTTCATCCTCTACTTCCTTGGAAAGAAAGTAATGGGACAAATTTAAAAATGAGTGACCAGCCTGAAAACTGGTTTAAGCTTCTGTAAACCCATCTATCATTCAAGGCACAAGATTTCTTCTAAACTAGTTCTACCAGTGCAGCGAACATTACATAAAGAAAGGAAGTGGGAAAGATTGCTGTCTGCAAGATGAAAACCTGAGGCACAGAGCTGGGACAGGAACTGGAATTTACAGTGACTGACCATTAGGTTAATAAAAGCCATCTGGGGAGAGCTAGAGGCCAGTCTACAGGAGTAATTATAGTCTGTTTATCTAAATTTCACCCTAAAATAAAAGCATAATTTTGCCAACATCACCTCCCCGCCTAAACTGCTAATTCATTGGGTCGTATTGACGAGGTGTCCTAGGTATGATGTGGTTCTCACATGCAAGGGATCCCAGCTCTCTACTACCAGGCTCCTCAAGCAGATATTCATTCTTGTATTGCACAACTCATCACCAACCAGTGCATGAGTCCACATGGAAGGAACAGCAAGGTGAGCAGCAATGGGAGAAGCAAGGCCATGACTTACATGGTCCATTGTGATCTTCCAGGGGAAAGGACTGTGCCTAAGACAACGTGAAAATTCCTGCAGCACTTTGCACAGTTTATCTCTTTGTATCATCAGCAAAGGGCATTACAGCACAACCAGAATATCAGGACTTACATAGTTTCCATAAAAGCAGCCCAGCCCTCCCAACCCAACAAGAACTGAGAGTTTTCCCAACTCTGCACATTCAGTTTTGGCCTGCAGCTATGCAAACCTTCCTTGGGTTAGCCCTTCCACTTGTTAGCTCCCAATGGGTCCATTTTCCACCTGGCAGCAAGCTGGACCCTCCTTGCAAAGGCAGCAACATACCCAGTTTTGTCCCTGCCAGAGGAGCTGTGGCACAAAGGAGACAGTCCTCACATGTCAGGGTGCTACAGTGCTTAAATGCCCTTTAAGTCAGACTCAAGTCAGACACAAGGTATTCAGCTGGCATGATGTGGAGCAAGGGCACTAGACCACTTCCAGAGACACTTACCCACTTAGAGGTCTGGTTTTTCTGATCTCGAAGAACTGTGTTCCCGTGTGATTGTATCTGAATTTTATCTGTTAAAGGAAAGTAGCTTGAACAGTCAAATAATAAGATAACAATGCTCAAAAGGTGAATTTCAGTTCTGATTTCCTGTTGAAAAACAAAACAAGCAGTTTTGCCACAGAGATGAAAACCTAGCATATGAAATAAAGCAATTTTTTCACTTGTCTTTTTATATAACACATTAACCAGCATTAGACAGAGAGCCAAGCAAAAAGGCTGTTTGTCTAAAACAACATTTGAATTTGGCATCTGAGGGTTATGAATTAACTTTTCCTCTAGGTCCCACTCATTGTTAGGTTACAAGTTTGAAAAAAAGTCTCTATTTGGGCAAGAGAAAGCTTTTACAGGGCAAACCAATCAATATCATTCATGGTTTGAAAGAACTTAATTCCTTTGTAAGTTTTTAACTCAAGTCAGACACACAGCTCACATATGACCTGTAAACCAAAAGCACAGCAGATGCATCCTTTTACATCCAGGAAATATAAATCATTCTCTAAAAAATACAGTGCACTTGAAATGGAAATAACCAGTTAAGTGCAACTTGACATTAGTTAACACTATAAGCACGGGAGAAAAGTTCATCACAAAAGAATCAGCAGTCACCCATCAACCAAAACTCACCACCACCTGCCTAGGAGCACAAGCAACCACAGAGCAGCACCACCACCACAAGCAGCCTCTTCCCTGCTCCTTGAACACAGCTGTTCAAGCAGTGATGCAGTAAAACAGGTCAGGAAACCAATCTGTCCAGTGAAAACAAAACAAAAAAAAACCAACCACACCCCCAAAAAATAATAATCAGATCATACGCTTATTTTTGCCAGGTTATTCATCGAGTTGAATCTGTTCCCCAGTCTAGTTACCAACACCAGCCACGAGAACATTTACTCCAGCAAAATTGTGGTGGTGATACCAGGACAAAAACAGGTGACCTCCACAAAGGGAAAGACAGGAGTTGTCTGTATAACTAATGGTCTAAATAAAAACTTCAGCTCACCCCAGATGCTCTGAAATTACTTCAGTTAAGAGTTCAGAGTTCTCTGGAAACGAGGCTTTGCTTCCCTCCTGCCTTCAAAACCTAATTCATGAGGCCCTTTCCAAGTGCTTTGAACAAAGCATACAGCCTTTTTTAGCCCACAAAGGAAGCCCAGACCCTGTTCCCCAGCCCACATTGAAGCTTTTCTGAACAGAGATCCAAACCCTGTGACTACAGCCTGCTCCTGCTACGTAGCAGAGTATGAGATTTCAAGACTACTGCGAGGGGAAACAACAACAAAAAACCAATCACTTTTGGAGTTCTGCATGACATGGTCTCCTCTGCAGCACAACCCCACTGAGCAGCGAGCCTCTTGTCCTGCTCAAGAGGCCCACACACAGCAGAGAAATGCACCGTCCCCCCACAGAGCAGGCTGGCCCCAGCCTCCCTCCCCACAGCAGCTGCTGCGGCTCCAGCTCCTGCTGCCGCCTTGATCCCAGCCACTGCTCCCCAACAGGCTAACCACGCCTGCTATTTTTGGATGCTCTTCCAGCTGCCACCCATATCCTTTCTTAATCCTTACCAGGACTTTACATTCATTCCTCATCCCCACTGCTTCCCCTGACACACACTGTATGCACACAAAAAGGGAGAGTTAGGAAAAGAAAGGGAAAAAAGAGCAACATCTGAGCCAGCAACCATCTTCTTCAACATTATCCGTCAGCAATGGAAAAGGTCAGGTATTGGGGCATAGGGCAGTGATAGGGAGGCTGGATAGAGGTGGACATCTCTGATGAACCCCCCATGCAAAGTGGGACCCGTGCCACAGGCAAGCCTCCCCAGCTCAGGGTCAGGACAGCTGTTTTGTGTCCCCCACTCTCGTGACAAGCATCCCTGCAAGCCGAGCATGTAGGCACTCCTCAGGGAGTCCACAGGGGCTGCTGCCAGGACAGAGGGAGAAAGGGTTTTTGACAACACTGGCTCTCTCTTAGTCACTTTGCGATGAGATGCCATATCATGTCTCCAGACATCACAATCTGATCATAACATCCTCTAAAGCAACTTCAAAATAAGCATTTCTACTCCCACCACCATCGTCACTTCAGTTAAATTCTTCAGTATCATTTAACGTTAATTACTCTTGCAGAGGATTGCTGTGACAAGCTCGGTGCTGCAGGTTCTACCACAAATCCTTAGAGGCATCCTTTCATCCCCAAATGATCCCAAGCCCTCACAAGCAGCTAGTGTTTCAGTAAAGCCCCTGTTAATTCATGCCAGGCACAAGCCAGTCTTCTCTCCAGAGATGACGTGCTGGAAAAGGATACTGCAGCATCTTCATGTAGGTCTGTATTGCCTGGAGCCATTCTGGGATTGACATGGAGAGCTTGTAGTTTGGCACTGGTGGCACTGAGGGCTGGACACACACAAAAAAAAACAAAGATAAAGAGGTTAGACAGTTACTGCTCCCTGCAGCGTAGATAAGTGATTTACTCAGGCAGCAGCATGGGCTTAGTGTAACGCAATGCAGCGGCACAGATGGCTCAAACCCCATGTGAACTTAAGCATTGGGCAAAGTCACCCCACTGACAAGGGAAGTTGCCTGTTCACCAGAGCTGGCCCCATCCCTGCTGGCACGGGGGAGGCCAAGGCCGGCCCCCTGCCATGACAAGGCTGCTCATCCCAATCACCGATATCCCTCAAACACCACCTTATGTGGGCAGGCAGCCCAGGGCAGAAGGCCAACACTTCCCATTTTTCCCCTTCAGCACAGGACAGTTTGGATGAGCAGAGTCCCAGCACTGGCTCTGCTGTCCTCCCTCCCCCAAGAAGCCAATTCAAGTCTAATATTTGGTTTCCTCACCCACAAGAGAAAGATTAATGGAGACAAGGACCCCTGGGGCTGTGCAACTTCCCATCTGCTTACTATCAACAGCATGCTTGCTGGGCAGGGAGCGCATGGGACCTAGAAGACCACCTAGGACCCAGATATTTAATGATATTAAGACACTTAAAGATATAGACTGTCACTATAATGGGATTTTTTTCAAAAATCTTGTAAGACATCTGCTTGTACCTAAGCACTTTAAGAAGACAGGCCTCAATACATATTTAATCCCCACAGCTCCTGAGCCTGTGACCACACGGGCAAGAGGCAGGGCCTTGTCCCAGGCCCCCTTATTTTAGGGGTGAGACTGCAACATATGGGGTCAGCAGATGTTAAAGTGGGCAGAGCAGCTAACAGAAGTTAGGACAATTATCACAAAAGTAGTTTATTTAAATATTATTGCAGCCCCAACTTCAGGAACCAGCAACTTGGGCAGCAGTGATGAAAGTGGAAAGAAAAATGTGCGGCATCTGCAGGCCCGTGATGTTGTGACAATAGTTTTAAGATTATAAAATGAAGTACCACTGCTCTAGAGACACTTGAAATCGGCAATTTCAGATAAGCAAGTTCAGTCAGTATGGGGCCATCTCTGCCATGGGTGTAAGGATTGCATGGTGTCTTTCAGACAGTGAGCACCAGTAGCCCCAAAATGACCAAAACCCACTATTTACTATGTATAGCTAGTTACTACAGCCAAACAGCAAATGAAACCCAAAGAATGGGGAAAAAAAAACACTCAAAAACAATAGAATAGATATTCCTACATTACTGTCACACAGAAAGGTACAATAATGGCAAGGAGACAGGCAGTCAGGCCACTGGCTCGTTGTCACCAGCCCCACACAGGGGAGGTGAGGGTTTTCTCTCTGAACAAGTGTGAGTCATGAGCAAGGTTCATTAATGCTTCTTAATCATGATTTCCAGGCTTAATCTCTTCATTACAGGCAATTTTTTGGTTTCACAAGTTCCTTCTGCCCCAGCCCTCTTTGGTCCAGGCCAATTATTCAGCTGTCCCCCTGGGCAGGAAGGGGAAGGCAGGCCTAGACCCAAAGCACCAGGTAGGGCTCAAGGCTCAGAAGCAGCAAGAGGCTGGAAGAGGAAACTCAGGCAGGCCTGTCAAATCCTTCCAGGTGCAATAACTCCTGCTCTGATATCAACAGTCCTTCAAAGATTAAAAAAACCTCTAGGTTGCACATACATGACAGGCCAAGGCAATGGGAGCAGCAAGAGTCCTGGCTGCTGCGGAGACAGCACCCCTTTCCCAGCCCTCTGTAAAATGGAAGCCCATGCCCTCACACAGCTGTAGGACAGGACAGCATCCCATAAGGACTGCACCAGTGCAGAGGGATGTAGCCCTTGCTGTAACCTGGAGTGGCCACCCTCACCACAGGGGTTGGGTTTGGACCCCCAGGTGAGGTGCTTCCCCATCTCCAAGGCAGAGGACGATGGTGTCAACCACCACATATTCAGGTAGAAAGAACTAGGGTTTTCCCAATGGCTGATGCTCTCCTGCCGAGCCAGGAGGCCCAAGCTCCTACAGATCTCAAGCAATGGGGGAGAAGCAGCCATCAGTCTTCCCCTGGGGAAGACAGCACACTGCTCTCCTCTTTCCAGGACCAGGCAGGCAGTACATGGCACCATGCCACCAGCCAGGACAAGAACTGGAGAGCCACTTCCCACTCCCACTCCCTCCAAACACCCCCCATTTTTTAACCCCCCCAAGTTCCTGCCCCTGCTACAAGAGGGGCAGGGGCCTCTTGGCAGAAACCAGGGCTACACCATGATACCACAAGGGAAGAAAAGTGTGACTTTGTGACTGAGGCTGCAGCTCTCTAGCTTTTGGTGCTTCAACTACCTACAGGAGCCAGCAAAGGTTTGTAGCAGGAGGTCAGAGCCACAGAGCAGAAACGCGGACAAACAGCACTACAGAACATGATTTTATAAAGTGAATGAAATTCAGAGACCTGGCAGATGAAAGGGCCTTGACCCAGTATCAGTATTTATTTCCGAGCAGCAGCAGCTCCAGAGTTAGTGAAGTAAGTGCAGTGCAAGACCTTATGGTAAAGCTGGAGACCATCATCCTGTGGATGAAAATGCTGTAGTCTCAGTTCACCACAGACATCTTGCCTGACTCTGTTGTGTCTCATCTAATGACCAGAAAGTCATTTTCTGCTAGTTCACTCTACAAGTATGCTGTTACTTAGCACGGATGGAGCACTCAAAGTTGGCAAGAGATTTAATTCTCTAAGATCTGCAACCATCTCCAAGATCACAGACCACATAAAGGACTGCACAGCCCTTCCAAACTGGGAGCCTGCACCCTTCCCAGAGCTCAAGCCAAAAACCAGAGGGGTGGGTGTATGTGCAACCAAGAGATCCCTCAGGTTCTGAAACTGACCCTCCTGCAGACAAGCCAGTTTTTCATGGGGATTCTTCCTCCTGGGAGAGATATAGTCCCACAGTTTGCTTTTGTTCCAATAAGGACAGCCTCGCTGATACAGTAAGAAGCTACTTACCACCCTGTACGATTGCTGAGACTAATACCAAGATGATTAGAGCAATCAAGCAGTGCTTCTTGGGTAGGGGATGAAAACTCTCTCCCATCACTAGGGATTAAGAACAGATCAGATGCAAAAAATGGAGCAGCTGCACAGACCACTTGCTCAGCCTCTACCAACTACCAATGCAAGCCAATTACAAACCATCTTCTCACATGCAGAAGTTTCCCTCAACGCTCCCAATCGGCATTACCTGGTCTTTTGCAGGTTTCCACATATCCAGCAGCAAAAGCCAATTAAAAAAGCTCTGCCATCATTTAAGGAACAACTCTCCCCTCACCTTCCTACTCTGACCCAGAAATTACTATCACAACTTTAGCAACCCACTACCACTTTACAGCAAACAATCCTGCTCCTACCCTTCATCTGCTCACCTGTGCTGGATTGGCCTTAAAAAGGACCAGCTGGTCTTTAAGCTACCCTCTGACCCCAGAGGTCCCAGGCTTAGCCAGCAATGACTAATTAGTGACACAGGACACCAAGCCTTTCTGCCCTTGAGGAAGTCAATCACTGCAACAGGGAGTCTGCTGCCAGACAGTGCTGGAGGAATTCTTCTACTGCACCCTCCACCTATCAGGAACCAACAACTAACATCAAATGATTTATCCAAGCAAGTCTCAAGATGTTTTTCCTCCTACCCATCCTCAGCATATGTTGCACTGAGTGAGCCTCATGCTTCGGCACCAAAAAAGAACTATGGGTGAGGCTCTCTAGGGCACTCGAGCAGGGAGCATAGAGCCACAAGCATGTCTCTGTCAGGTGCTCTGTCAGTCACTATGGGTATCACCAGTAAGAGTGCTTTGGAGCTGGGAAGCAAAGGAAGGAAAACAAGTCCAGCACGTGCTCTGCCATCTCCTAACACCAAATACATCTGCAGGCCGTTTAGACTAGGTCATGCTGCTGAAACGAGAAGTTCTGCCCTCTCCCTGCCCCTTCATTTCTACTTCAAGTGCTTGTGCAAATTTGAGATGAACCACACCAGGGACAACCGGTTGCAACAAACCCAGCAAAACCAGATTATTCTTTCACTGGATCTGCTCCCTGATCCAAACAAAGGCTGGTGCCAGCACAAGGGAAACGGGGGAACAGAGAGAACAGAGATTGCCCCTTTTGCATTCACACTGAAGTAAACGCTGCAGAAGAGCCACGAAAAGACCCTTTCAGTTTGCATCTTCCTCGACAAGCGCCTTCGCGAGGTGGCCCTACTCAATATGCTTTCAACTTCTCCACGCACACAGTTTTTCCTTTCTACCCCACCTAAAGAGCAAGCCTTCGCATCACTGGCAACCAGGTAGAAATCAATGCCGACTTCAGCGGTGGGCTGGGATTAAAACTGCTTGGGTGGGAGGAGCGAATGGAGCTCAAAGCCTGGCAAAGCCGACAGCATTAAAGACACTGCGATCAGTAATGCAGCGCAGCAGTGAGAAGCCCTGGAACATCAGCAGGCAACAACGTTATTTTGTTTGCTGGCTGGAGGAAAAAGAAAAGATTCGGGTCAGGCAGAGCTGGTTTGGGAGCTTGGACCGGGGAACGTACAACACAAAAGCGTTTGGAATCTTTCCGTGTACTGGAAATGAAACGTCCGAGTTTTAAATCCCTTATTACGGTTCAGGAGCAAGGCTGTGTTTGAGGAAATGCCTATGGTCCAAAAAAGCTGCGCAAAACGTGCTTTAAATTGCACAAAGCACTTTGTTCAGTCCCGCAAGATTTCTTTTAATTCTTGCTTCCCGCTTTTTCCTCAAGATAAAGCAGCAATTATTTATAATATTTTTTTTTTCCAACTTGCTTCCCAAGACACCAGCTCCAGCTCCTAAGCATCCCGTACCCCCGATTTGTGCATTTTCGGAGAGCGGACGCTCCCGCCCTCCCCTCGCAGGGACCGAGAGCATCCCCGGGGCCGAGGCGCGGCACCCCCTGCCCAGCCCTCGCGTCTCCCCGGCCCCTCGACACCCCCAAACCCCGGCCGCCGCCGGCTGCCCGCCTTCGAGCTTCTCGGTTTTACAGGGTCGGGGGGGAGGGAGGCTTCGCCTTACCCGAGCCAGGCGGGCGGCGCTGCGGATGGCCGCCGCCACAGCGCCGCCGTCGGGGTGCACCCGCTCCACGTGCCCCCACATCCGCTCCCAGGTCTGCCCGTCCATGGGGAACCCGCTCTTGTTCACCAAGAAGAGGGTCCCGCCGTCCCGCTGCTCCTCCTCCTCCGAGCCGCCGCCGCTCCCGCTCCCGCCGCCGCCTCCGCCCGCCGCCCGCGGCTGGGCGCTCCGCGACCGGCCCCCCGCCTTGCCGACCGCCGCACGGCGGGTGCTCCCGGGGCGGCCGCCGCCGCCGCCTCCTCCTCCTCCCGCCGTCGCGCCCGTCATGGCCCCGCGGCCATGCCCGAGCCCGGGGGCGCCGCGGTGACCGCTAGCAGAGGTGCCCCGCGGTCTCGCTGCCGCCTGGGCCCTCTTTCTCTCTCTATAAAATACCTATACGCGTGTGTGTGCGTGCACTAGGTGCGTGCGGCGGAGGCTGGGCGCGGCCCCCCTACCTAGCGGCGGGCGCCCGCTCGTCCCGTGCGCCCCGGCCCGGCCCCGGGGGCGCGCCCCACGCCGCGCTCCATGCCGCCGCGTTACTACGCTACCGCCCGCCTGCCCGCCCTCGGCGCGCTCCCATTGGCGGCCGCAACAAAGAGGGGCGGAGCCCGGGGGGGCGGGACGAGCCGCGACTGGCGGAGGCGCCCCCTGCCGGGCAGCCCGGCTCGCCGGAGCCAAGGCGGCAAAGGCTGAGCCCGCTTTGCCCGCAGCCGCCCACCCTGGGGCTGCGGCCCCCCCAGCCCCGCCCCGGCTGCGTGAGGGGCACCTGGAGATCAAACTCTTCATCGAAGAGCGCCGGGATGTTCCGTTCTTCCGGAGAGAGACGGAAAATTCATTGTTAAGCACCGAGCGTTCATGAGGATGGCAGCGAGAGCCCAGCTGGAAGGCGAGGGCCGCTGGGCAAGGGCACAGGGCCTCCCTTTGCTTCAGTATGGTGTGCTCGGCCTCCGGGAGGATACCTCCTGCTCTGGTGCTAGGAGCACTGGGTGCCCGACCACGGAGTAGGAGGGAGGACTGTCATAGTGGGGGCCTTGCTCAAAGTGTTTTGGTGTCCCATAGAATCATAGAATAATTAGAGGTGGAAGTGATCTTTAGATCATTGAGCTCCACCCTCCCCGCCATGGGCAGGGACATCTCCACCAGACCAGGTTCCTCAAAGCCCCATCCAGCCTGGCCTTGAACACCTCCAGGGATGAGGCATCCACAACTTCCCTGGGCAACCTGTTCCAGTGTCTCACCACCCTCACCGTAAAGAATTTCTTTCTGGTGTCTAATCTAAACCTCCCCTCTTCCAATTTAAAACTGTTACCCCTTGTCCTGTCGCTACACTTCCTGACAAAGAGTCCTTCTCTAGCTCTCCTGTAGGCTTCCTTCAGATAGTGGTAGGATGCTATGAGGTCTCCCCGGAGTCTTCTCTTCTCCAGGCTGAAGAAGACTCCTCCACAGACTGCTGGAGGGCTGAGTGAGTGATCCACAACAGCCCGTTACTCGGGAGCGTGCACAGCAGCGATGTCCTGCCTGGATCAGCAATCAGAGGCACTTGCCTCACACCTGCACACCCTGCTGGCACCACAGAAACAAAGGCATCCGCTCGTCCTCCACCTGTGCCTGGTGTGATGGAGCTGTGGATGAGAGCAACAGGGAACCCCTCTGTCCCCCAAGGGCTTTGCCCAGCCGCATGGGTGGCCTTGCGGCACCTCCTGGGCAGATGACTCCCTGGCTGCTGCTACCATCTCTACCACTTGGCTCTGTTCCCTGATCCTCATTTCCATGCTCAGAGGCACTTTTTTAGCATTATATATCAAGCACAATAGTGTCAGCCTAATACAGAGCTAGAGGTGACTCCCCACCAGAAAGAAATAATAACCTTTCTCAGACTATTCCCATCCCCTGCCCATGCACTCAGGCCTCTGATCTCCCCTGCTCCCAGCCAGGCTGGCTGCATACCTGTTCATCTCAGCAGCAGCGAGTACTGAATTTTATTTCTCACCATAAATAAATCTCTCCAGTGCCCTAATCACCTTCCTGGAGGCTCTTGGGAGCCACGGGTGTAAGTTGAGTTGCTAATCGCTTTCCACAGGAGTTGACGTCTCTCTGAGCCCTACCAGTAATCTTCCCTGCTGCATCCTGGCCGCATGGTACGCCTGAATCTCATCAGGAGGTTTAACAGAAGGGAGTCTGGAGAAAGCCTAATGTGTCAGCTACAGCAAACCAAGGGCTTTGGCTACACTACTAGCAGTGTCAGCTTTCAGACAAGGAGACTTTGGCCAAGAGACACCCCCCCCCACCCCGAGCTGAACATGGTGCCTCTGTGTAAATGGCAACTCAAACTGGGGGAAAGGAAGGAAGGTCAGAGTGGGTTTAGAGCTGCTGTGAAGTCTTCACCCTCTCTGCTATGTCCTGCATTTCCCTACTTATCAGGCAGAAACTGCAGCTGGAAGACAAGTGTGCACCCACGCTGGCCAGAGGCGATCCACACAGATCCACTGGGTTTTGGAGCAGGATCCCAGGGGAAGAACAGCCCCCTCTCTCCTTCTGGAGCGCAGATGAGGCTGCACATTAGCAAGCTATGAGAGTACCGAGCTGAGCTCCAGATGGGAGATGATAAAGCACAGAGACCCAGAGAGGCTGCAGATGGCTGCAGCCACGGAGGAGAAGGCTCTTGAGGAGCAGAGGGAGGCTCAGGCAAGGTGGTGCAGGGAAAGGGAGGCTGAGAAACCTCTGCAAGTTCTTGGGAGCAGAACCAGGCAAAAGCTGAAAAATCATTCAGACCTGGGTCTTAGGACTAATGGGACTGTGTGGGTGGTGACAACCATGTGTGAGCAGCCATGGGGCACCCCGTGTGTGACAGAGCCTGGAGCGCTGGAATTGCACAGCAGAAAACCATCACCAAGGATGCTGATACACAAGCTGGCAGTCACGTATGTCCCAGAGCCTTGTTCATTGATGCATCAGGCAACTATGGTGAGGCTGCCACAGCCTCGCTCACTGCTGCTCCATGGCCCAGAGCAGCCAGGAAGCCTCAGATCATGCTTTCCTACGCCCACCCACTCCTTCGCCACCCTGAAAGGGTGAAGACCAGGGTGATGTTCTGTGCTTTCTGCATCCATCATGCCAGGGCATGCTCCATGCCAGAGTGAAAGACCCTCCCTTGCCAGGTAAGGGGCACAGCAAGGTTGGAACACGACAGTAGCAGCCCTTTGCAGCACCCAGAGCCCTTCCAATCAGGACCAAAAAAAAAACCATACAATCTTACCAGCTCCTCCTTGATGCTCAAGCTGAAGAGGGACAAGTTGAATTCCCAGAGGCAGCCAGTGCATCCAAGGCCAGCTGTGGGCTGGGCAGGCAGAAGTTAGCTGAGGTGCTGAAGCTAATGGCAGGAACAACAGCCTAAGGGGATAAAAGCAGAGTCTCCATGTCCCTACAACTAAGAGAAAGTCTTAATTACTCTCTTCCCAGCTACAAATTAAGAGTAAAAATAGAAGAATGCTGTCTTGGTTTATCCCAAGCCCTCCCCGCTATTAGTTACGTAGAGATATTCAAGATGAGTAAGAGCAGGGTGGGATCTGCAGTGTGCCCCTCAGCATCTGATGGCTTTCACCTTGCAGGAACATCTAATTTTGATGTCGGCAGAGCTGCCATGTTCCCCACTTTGTTCGCAGCTCCTCCTCCACCCTACCAGTGCTGCCCTTCCCCTCACACCCAGGCTGATCCCCAGCCTCTGCTCCAGACTGCCAGAGCTGTTTGATTTTGAAATCCAGTCATTTTGCATGGAGGTACCTTTCTAAAGCTAGCTGTGAATAACACCTCGAACCTATGGTCTTGTTCCTAATGCGGCACTTGTTGCTACCACAGCTGCTTTCTGGGTCGAAGGAGCTAATTTGATCATAAAATCATGTAAGAGGGTTTTAACCTTCATTATTTCCAATTGCAGTCTAATTTAAATGCAGCATTCACAAGGCCCTGCAGCACAGCTACGCAACCAACTGCAGGAAAATTAATAGCTCTTAATTGTACCATGGCAGCAAGGTGATACCAGCATTGGCTCTTTTTCCAAGATTTCTTCCCTAAAGCATCACCTCTGCAGCCCCCAAGGAGTCCCATTAACCTCTTCCCCAGTAAGCACCTTCTTGCACACAGCAACATAGTCATTTCTGCCACGTAGCAAGCCCTCACTGCCCTATGATATTCCACACGCACACGGGCAGTTAATTTCTGTATTTATTTGGGCTTATCTGGGAAAACACTTCCTCTACTACCCATTGTTTCCAAGCAGCCCTTCTTGCTGGCTTGGTGCAGGTGTGAGGAGCGAGCAGCAGAAGGTTCCCCTGGTCAGCAGCTCCAGCCTCAGGGCAGGGACCTATGGTCAGAGCAGGGAAGGACCTGCTGGCTTTGCAGGGGAATGAACCACTGGTGTGATGAGTGCCTGTGAGGTCTCATGCACTGCCCATGCTCCTATTCCGCTGTTTTGAAATTTAGTGGTTTTCTGCTCTACAAGTCCTCTGCCAGCACAGCTCCAGCCTTTTGCAAGATCTTAGTAAAGCCTTGCCCCAACTTAGCTAACAGATCCTTGTTAAAATACCCCTCACTGTGAACGGGAGCACCACTCTGGCTGCCAGGGCACACGAGTAAAGCACCAAACCCAGAGGTGGACCAAGACCAGCAGCAAAAGATGGGTAGGCTTCCCAACCTCTCTGTCCCAGGCTGTGTGGCAGTTCCCCTGGTCCCAGCCACACCAGCACCCTTCTCAGTGCCACAGTCGTGCCACAAAGCTGCTCCCGGTGCATTTGCTTTGCTGCCTCTGCAGGCAAGCAGCAGGGAGCTGGCCCAGCAGCCCACTCAGCAGGGGCAGAAGACACTGCTCACCTTGCTCCAGCCCCCCTGGGAGCAGCTGAGGTTTGATTTTCTGCAAGAAGGGGTGTTCAAATGTGCTGCTGTCCAAGGGAGAAGCAATAGCCAAGGAATGGTCTTAAAGCACCTGAGCAAAAAGCTTGACAGTTTATCTTTTCCTCCTTCCATCAGAGAGGTGCAAACCAGTGGCAGCATGATAGCTCTGGACCAGTGCTGGTACCCAGGTCAGCAAAAGCAGGTGCTAAGTGCTCTGTGCTCACTGAAGGTCCCTGTACCAGCACTGAGCATAGGGGAGGCAGGCTGGTTACTGGTGGAGCAGGAAATATGTCCAGTACCCCAGCTGGCAGCAGTCTCTGCAAAAGCATGAAGCCTGAATACCTTACAATTGTCCCCAACTTGGGCACACTGTTCTGCTTAAAGCCAGGCCAAGCAACCTTAATGGCCTTTTCTGAATTTAGGAACCAGAAAAGCAGCAGCAGTCCAAAATGATTAACACTACACAGGTGCTTCAGCTTTGCAGTAGGGAAGCAGGAAAACACAGGTCGAGAATGTTTGCCTGCCCTAAGTGAATTGCATTATTGCTATGCAAACATTAGCCCCTTTCCTGAAAAGACCACAGTGACCTCGTTTGATCCTTGAAAAGGAAAACAAAAGTTTGTTTGGAAAAAACCTGGAAGTCTGCTGGAATGGGATTTGTTTAGTAATGAAATGCAAGGTTAAACTGTGATAAGGATGTAACCATGGTAATATGGGAATGGCTGTTGATGCAAGTTTGCAGGAGTGATTTGTGCAATCTCTAAGAATGACAACTTTATGTATTCATCAATGGTATCATTGAGAAAATAAATATGTAAAGCACACCCCCCCAAAAAAAAAAAGACTATAAAAAGAATGCTTGAGGGTGTGCTTCCCTGGAGCTTTCCCCAAGGTAGCCCTTTCTGGAAACTCTTAACACACTAGTTTTTTCACAATGGTCTAGCAGAAAAAACAGCCATCAGCTGCTTTGTCTTCAGCAATGAAGAACATCAGCAGTATTTTTTGACTTCTGCCTGAGCAAGTCCAGGACATCCTGCAGTAATTCTACTACAGCAAATCATTTACAGTGTTTATTTTAGATGGCTTTGTTTAACTGGGCCCCAGCCTAATCCAACAGGCAAGACAGCCAGCATTACAAAAAAAAAAAAAAAAAAAAGTCAAAGTGGCAGGAAAAACCTATAAATCAGGCCTTTCCCAGAACTGGTTTGTAAGTTTTCTCTTTCCAGCCCCATTGCAGGTCAGCATGTCCTACTTGGCCTGAGCCTTTGCTGACAGTGAAATATTCAATTCCTCTTCTGTATTTACTATAGTCACCTCACTCCCATCTACAATTAATAGCATCAGACCCAGATCAATCTCTTGTTTCTGAGTGGTACAACATCAATGTCCCTATTAACCTGCCTTACTCTTTCTGGCTTGCTCCAAAGTTTCAGTCTCAAATATTGCTGTTGCTTGGGGAAATAATAATGTCAATACAATTTTGCTGCAAAGTTCTTACTTACCAGTATATCACATGATTTGGTCTCTGCAGCAAGCTCTACTTACAAAAACAAGGCAACACTAATGTAACCTTCCATAAATCTCAGCAATCCATCTCTTTTTGGACTCATTACTTCTTCTTTAACCTTTAGTCAGAGGGTAACCTACCCAGCACAATCACTTTTTTTTCAGGGGAACTGCATAATAAAAGTACAGGTAGTAAAGAAAGCCAGTGGCTAAAAATAATCTGTTTCTAGAAACAAGATCTCTTTTCAGCAGTCATCAGCACCTGCAGCCCTTGTCACAGGGGAGCTGCAGTGGCACCAAAGGTCTTGAGATTCAGGACTTACCTCCACTGCCAAGTGAGAACCTGAGTCATCCTCACCTGCAGGGAGAGAGAGTACTGCAATAAAACCCCTGCCAGCTTAAGATTAGAAGCACAATTGTTGGTGCTGCTTAGAAATCAATTAAGCAACATAGTTCTGTTATGGGATACCCTGTGCCCTCTAGGAGTAGTATGATGCCGGTTAGGAAAGGCTCTGAACAAACACCATCCTTATGCATTAAATTTCCTCAAATGCCCTGTCTTTGCAGGCAGTACTTGACAGTGGACTGAAAAAATTATTAAGCTTAGCAATAGAGTATGTCACAAGCCCAGACACCACAAGCCCTTCACTTTAGGGGATGTGTGAAACTTGCAAAGAGAGAAACGCATGATTCATGGTTGTCAATGCCACGGTAAGACAAGATATCATTATGACACTGATGATTTCAAACAGCTTTTGATCTGAAGCATCGCTTCAAGCATCCCTAGAAGGCAGCACTCTGCAGATTAAGATTCCCCCTCTCTAGAGAACAACTGAACGCTAATCAAAATGCTGCAGAAACGCTTGAAGGTGAAAGTAAAGTTCAAATATTGTGGTCAGTTAAAAAAATTAGAGCTCTGAAAGGAACTATAATCATCTGGAGCAAAATGATTTTTTTTTTCCAGTCATCTTCAGTATTTGCCATCATTTTCAGAGGTAAGAAGCAAACTTGAGAAGCCTACAGAGTGTTTTCCAACTTTGAAATCAAAACCAGGAACATCCGAAGTGTGATCATACAAACTGCAGACTTCAAGGAGGCCCCATGATGCTTCCTGTCCTTATTCATAGAGACATTTGAACCCTCATGGGTTTCTTACAGCTCAAGCCTAAGCAAATGGAGTAGGTCACACCAGGCATGGGGCACTCTGCTCCCCAAAAGCTGATGGGCCTCCATAGCCCCCCTGGCAACAGTCTGCTTCGGGTAACTTTGTGGAGCTGCTGACCCTTCAAGGGCTCCTCTATCCTTCCGAAGCTTCAGCGGAGCAGTGACAAGATGAGAAATCATGGCATTTCTAGGTTTTAGGCATTAACTTCTAACTGAATTTCAGGCTTTTAGCATTAGGACCTAGGTGAATTTTAGTTGTTCTTTGGGAGCAGAAGATACACAAAGTCAAGTCCCATGGAGCCAATTAATCATCCAGGGGTGAGTCATTCTCACCCTAGTGGGACAATGCCTCTTCATTCAGTACAGGATGTAAGTTTTGTCTAACACCTGTGAGGTTGCTCAGAATTAGCTGATTAATTACTCTGAAGAAATCAAGTTACCCTCCAGGAATTAATGGAGAAAACAGTACACACAGGCTTAGAAATTGCATTGTTATATTTTAATTTCCTTTTCTCTTGGCAGTAGGCTGGACAATTTGATTTCTAAAGGAATAACTAATTATGCATTTATCTGCAGTCCCTCTTCTACCTTATGCAAACTAGTGATTTGAGAATCCTTAGGACTGTCCCAATCTGCAAAGAGAGATTGGGAAGTTTCTGGTTCAGCCTAGCGCAGGCTAGGAAACCTTATGAAGCCTTTAATACTTCCCTGGGATTTTTCCCAGCATCTTTCACACTGCTCTAAGAACCAGAGCTAGCCCCTGACATCCCTAAGTCATGCTGCTCACCAAGATCTTGGGTTTAATAGTCCCCTACATAGCTTTTGAAAGCCAAGCAAATGCGTGACTAAAGATCAATTTTTAGTCCTACAAGTCAGTTGAAGAAAAAACGTTCAAAATAATTTTCTAGGGTAAAAGCCAATTTCTCTTTTCAGGAACATCTAGATAGAAAACTAAACTATCATCCAAATATCCTATTCTCTCTCAGTAGGTTTACCCTTCTTATTGAGGCAAAGCATTTCTTTCCAGGTGCTATGTCCAATAATGGTCAGACTCAACTGACCAATTCTCATTTGAGACTCTTTTTCACAAGAGGCTTTTACAAGGTATTTTTTCAGGATGCATGTACAAGCACAGGTAAAATATAAAGAGAGACAAAACAGTAAGAAATTGTCATCACAATGACAGTAATAAAAGAGACATCATAAACCAAAATCATTCAGGCCTGGAAAAAGGTGGCTTCTAATTACACCTTCCCGTGTTCCCAAAATCAGTTCACTAGGATGCACGTTCACTGCCTCATCCACAAAGCTGGTGAACTCCAACCTGCGGAACTCCAGGCCCAGCAACAGCAATTATGGGCTCACATGAGCCATCTTTAACCAAAAAGCTAGTTTATAGCTTTTGTAGGGTCTTGTATCTGTTTCCAGAACTTGTAAAACAAGGTCATGCTGCTGACAATGACCTTTAGACATGATTTATCTTTTTTAATGGCCTAAGCATTGTTACAAGCTGAAGCAGTTTATTAAGAAAACACTGGAAACCAGCACCCTAGGGGCTGAATTTTGACCACATCTGATATTATACAGGTATCACCCCGGTTTCACCAATATATATATAGTTACTCACAAGTCAGTAATTATGCCTAGCCATTGCCAGTACTTTTTACTGGCACTGTGACATAGCTCCTGAACATATCCTTTCTACAAAGTTCAGGATATTATTGTTTTGTCTTCTGAAAGATGTTGTTTAATTGAAAATATAAATATTGATTTAGAACATGGTCAGATAAGGTTAGCTCATTGTGAAGCACAGCCAGAAGGAAATTTAGCAAGCCCTTAAGAAACCTTTCCAGTCTAAGGAGCAGCTGGACTGTGAGACACCTGCCTGTTTTATCCAGGCACAAACTGCATCTTTTTCTGGAAAGGGCAATGCTTGTTAGCTTTGGATACATGGGGCCTCCTCCCAACTATAGAACCAATTATCTGACTAATCAGAGTCAGGATGGCTACATATCTCCCACTTACCTGATGATGTTTACCGGTGTTTTCTTTCAAGAAAGACTGAGCATCTGCCAAAAAAAAAATAAAAAATGGCTTTAAGACAATAATAATTTGCTGTGATTGTTCCTTCCTAGCTGTAGTGATGTTTAAATTGCAGTGCTAAATTTGAGCAACCTCGTCTAGTGGGAGGTGTCATGGCTCATGGCAGGGGATTGGCACTCTTTCTTTAAGGTCCCTTCTAACCCAAACCATTCAATGATTCTAAATAAAAATATAACCTGCAGCTTTCATGGAGATACTATAAGAGGAATATGACCCTACAGTCCTGGTTGTAAAATGAAGAGCCCATCTGAAAGTTCAACCCACCCTTGAACTGGATGCAAGCATTCTTTTATGACAAAAGGCTTGTGTTTTCTGTGCTCTGCAGCACCTGTAACCTCCTTCTGTGAAGAATCTCTTACATTAAAATAGCTGAGATAATCTCCCTTCTCCACAAAAGTGGGACATAAAAAAAAAAAAACACCAAAAAACCCAATAAAACAAAACCAAACAACCAAACCCCAAACATTTTCTAATTTCTTTTGAGGGAGGTTCCTCAAACTTACCTGGCTCATAGATGATGTGCTGGGCTAAACATTTGAGATTAGGTAACAGAACCTTTGCAGAGTGTTCACAAGGATCTTACTGTGCTCCCACTGAAGACTATTCTGATTTTAGAAACAAAAGTTGTGCCATAACCGAGTGGCACGCTCTACCCTCTCTAAGAAGTTATTCAACTCTCTCTCCCCAGATAATCTCTCTAAAGCTGGGTGCTTTGTTAAAATAATATTTGCACTACCCGTAAGAAACTGCCTGTGGATTACTCTGCTTTAGGGCAGAGCACTTTCTTTTCCTCACAGATCTTTTCCAAAGCAAATGAGGGGAACCCACTGTGTTCTAGCAGCACAACTCAACTACTGATGCTAATAGTTTCATTCCACACCCTGAGCCAATTTCTCTGTAAGCCAATACTCTTGTGTAAAATACATTTATATACCCTGCATATGTGCACTCTGCATACAAACAAACTTGCATGCACGCATATGACACACTACATCATTCAATTATAAAATTTTCCTATATTAAATGGCAGCTTCTAAGAAAAAAAAAAAAAAGAATCATTTTTACACCACCAGCAACCCAGCAACCGTCAAAAATAGTAATCTTGTCTCCAATTAGGTTACGTGTTACACACTTTATTACTAACATATAATAGTAAGGAATTATGCCACCCACATATACACATACGTACAATATTGCAATCAGAGAATATTCACAAGGAACTTTTAATTTTTTCTTGAAACAAAGAAAGAGACACCAACAGAACTGAAATATTACAGCAAAAATATTTTCTATCTTCATTAGAAGAACAAAGACAAGAGCAGTAAATTACATGGGTCCTACATTGAAATACATGTCTCTTAGGAATTTTTTTTTTTGCTTAATTCATTCTAGTTCATGCATTAACACCACTTCTCCCTCTTCAGATCAAATGGTGGTGGTGGGGAAATCACATGGGATACAATAACGTAGCTTGTGGTTTATGAATCATTAATAGCCTATAACACTTAAGAACATGCTATATACACATATTGAAAGACGGGAACCAAAAAGGTCACATGTTCCCATTCACACAGGAAAACTCAAGAGTTCACAGAATGGAAAAATGAAAGCTGTAAATGCTTTAGCTTAACCCAATTTCATTTGGTTGTAGATGCACAAGATAGTCTAAAGATTTCTCAAAAAGCATTTTTTTCATTAGGCAACACAGTAAGGCAGCTCTAATTACAAACTTCAGTGATTGTCTCTGAAATAACAGACTGCCTTGAACAAAAGAGATGACCAAGAGGATGAAATTAGAAAAGCCCTATTAACCTGAAATGATTTGTACGTATTGTCCCACTTCTTCCCTTGTTTCTTCCTCGTAAAACACGAGTATTCAGCACCAGAAAGAAATATTAATAAACGCAAGCACTTATCTACAAAATAAGTGCTCTGAAGGACTTATCTACCAAGCTGAAGAAGAGAGCTCCCAATTGCAACAGTTCAGATTGTGCCTTTCAGATCTGGTATCTTCATACTCAGAAAACAGAAATGAGGAGTTTAAGGCCATGTTAGGAATCCTAAATAAAACTGGGTTAATGTTCTCTGAGTGTCTCCTACTGAAGTTAGCAAAAGTTTAGCAAAGTCTGGAAGAAACAAAGAAAAATAGAGTTGTTTTAAAGGTTAATCTCTGAATCTTCCAGCTGAAAATTGGCAATTACACATCCTGGTGAGCCCCTGGGAACTTGGGGGCAGCCCCCTTTCTTATGCTCACCATTACAGCAAGATCCCCTTGCATCCTCTAGAGTTCTCCTGAAGCACTTAAAAGAAAAGCATATTGAAAAGCAAAAGCTGATGCATGGGACTGGGATGCCTCTCCTCACTTGGTTTCCTACTGCATCCTCTGATCCTTCAAGCAGTTATGCTTTTCAGACCCTACCTCTGTTCTTACTAAGCCTTTCTTAGGGCTGAGCTAGAACCTCAAGGCTAAGAGAGTCAGAAACCCTATTTCCAATTCCAAATGGAATTGTTTGATTGGGTGGACTTCGTTTAAAAACAAAATTTAAAAGCAAAAAAACCACTAAAGCCCCAACTTTATTTCTGCCATGAGACAGACAGACAGACAGAGTCTTGGCAGACAGATAAGATTATTGCATAAACTACTGGTTTGTTCTTTATTTGCTCTTTATTTTGCTGCTAAGTTTTTTACTTAAATACTTTATCGTTGCCTGGAAATAGCTCACAGCTTTCCAACTTTCAAGCTCCTTTTAGAAGGGGAGTATTAAATCCAGGATGTAATAAAGCCTTCATTATTAGGAATATTTTCTTTTCAAGGACCCAGCTGGATTTCCAGCATGCCAAAATCTTGTTTGGACCTTTTCAGAGGGTAGCCTAGTAATTTGGCAGAAGATAAAAAACACAAGGAGCCAGAAGGGCTAGGATACTCTTCTAATAATCAGCTGAACATAACTAAAGAAAGGAAAGAATTAAAAAATAAGTTCTAAGAAGAAAGGAAAAAAAACCAACCTCAATCTCTGAATTTCAACAGTGTGAACTGGACATCTCAGAAAGCATTCTGGATACTACCAAAGACTTTCTATTGGAATTTGAAAACAATTCCCTAAAACCACAAAAACATTATCCTGTTAAGATTTTGCAATAGCAAAAGTACAATGCAACCAAGGACCATGAATGCAAATATTTACTGAATCTGCATCTTAAAGAACATATATATTTTGCCACACATTATTATAATTTTTGCAAAGGGAAAAAACCTTGAGAAGGAACTTTCTCATTGCTCACTCAGGCTGAAAGCATGTACACCCCTTGATGTCACAGCTTGATAGCTTCTATCATAGCAAATCATTGAATGTAAAGAAATGACACAATGAAACTACCTCTACTTCCACTCCTCTACTCTTGCCTGCCATCTGAATATCTATGAGTTTCTCTTCCTATATTCAGCCACTTCACCAGAGGACTCTTCTTGCAGAGCTCACCCCTCTAGCACTGGACCTGACAAAAAGATATAGACCCTTTTTGGCAAGGCAGGTGTTCCAAGCATGCTTAGCTTATTCTGGTATGCAAATGTCATTCAGTCTTCCCACATCTGAAGCATTTTCCATAGAAAAATGTTAAATCCAGGTCATCGAGGTCAGAGGCTGTGATTAGACAGCTAAATTTATAGGGTTCTTTTATACAAAAGGATTCTCTAAATCTACAGTGAAACAATAAAAAGAAAAGCATTTAACAACACTCTTCACACTAAAAGACTACCTTGGAGTTAAAAAGTTCCCCATACCCAATTGTAATAATCCTTGTAAAACTTCAAGCAGGATTCCTCCTTCTGGGTGGCACTACATGTATGGGAACTGAAAGAGATGCTGTCGTTGATGGTATTGAACCTGTAGGCTCAGCTTAAAGACTGCTAATGCTTAACTGCTTGCAAAAAGTCTGCTAACTCAGGTCTGACTTTTGCAGTAACAGTAGGGCCTCAATATTACTATAGTGCTGTCAATTCTTTAAATGTGTAGACAAAGCACAAGGGCAAGGAGAATATTTTCAGAAGCACCGCAGTGAGAAATCCACATCCCAAATTTAGATAAACATAGTAACACAAGGTGAATGTTAATGAAGTCTGCTCCTTTTCTAGCTAAGATGCATGATATAAACAGCAAATATTTCAGACAAAGTGAAATATCATTATTTTCCTTCCAGTCATTCTTACAACTTTTAACAAACTGTAAAAGACATGATTTAAGTTATATGAGCACAAAAGTTTCACAAGACAAGTGATACAATTCATAACGCAGAGAAATAAATGCAAAAAAAGAACACATTTTCTGATCACAAATACTCAGAAGAGGTTTAACATAAAAAAATGGAATTTCTTCAGCAGCACTGATTAAACTCAAGATGAGGCAAGGATCTTCTTTTCAAAGTAAAGGCACCAGCTCTTTGTAAACACATATTCCTCTCACTTTAACTGAGAAAGCACTCAAAAAATTCCCTGGAGGCAACCTGTGTGGTAGTGTTCCATCACCTGCAATTACTTCCCAGTAGAGATATCAAAGGCCTTTCTCCTCCTTTTGACAGTGTTTAATAAGAAGTGTTGGGTTGGGTTTTTCTTCCAATTTATCTAGTGGGAAACTCTTTAGATCTCCCTGGAAATGTTACAATGAATCTGTAAGACAGTGTTTTCTCTTATCCGCCTTCTGATATCTATCAAGAAGTTTCAAGGCAAAAGAAATGTCAGATGCCAGTATTAAACCCACACACTTGCAGTCATCTCTTGTTTTCAGTATTGTGCTATAGACAGTTTCCCATAAGGAACCACTGGCTTATATTAAAAATACAGATAAATTTTTTTAAAAAAAAAAAATAACATCCTCCAGCTGTGCAGCTACCTACTTTCTAACTTCCCAAATGCACTAGCAAAGACTGAACAAGAAAAAAAATTTAGATACTTCTGATCATGACGACTGTACTTCAGGATTCCAGATTTTTTTCAAGTATGCATCCTTAATGTACATGTCTTCCTAGCACGGAGAATATTCACACAGTTCTTTACCAATGGAACTGCAAAACTTGGAAACTGTTAAAATAAATATTCCATACAGAGGTAAATTGTTTGCATCTTGGGCAAAACGAACTGAGCATCTTCATAGTTTCCACCACACAACTATCACCAATATCACCAAACACATTTTACTACTCATACACACAAACCCAGTGATTACACTAATTAATATTGTTCATTATCCAACCAAACTTGTGCGTTTCTAAGTCACCTTCTTTCAGTTTCATAAAGCCGATTGAATTTTTAATGTAGTACTTTCAGGTTCTACAGGACTGTCAACTGGTACCTGGAGAGGGGGAAAAAAACAAAGGAGGAATTAAGCTGTTATTCATCAGAAGCTATTCCCAAACTCAGTATTTCTGGGTAATTATTAAGTTAGACTCCAATAGTGTATGTAGTTAATTAGCCAAATTAGGCTTTTATAGAAAGCCCTGTTTTCACTTCTCTCTCTAATGAAATGAAAACCCAAAACCCAGAGAACTGGCTTTGTTAGTATAACTGTAAAGTATATATTTACTGCATATAGATATTTATCCCAAGATTAACTTTCAGGTTTTTTCTCCATTACATTAAACACAGTAGAAACTCGATAGTCAAGGTTTAGTATCAAAGTGCCATAGTACCTTATTAACATAGGCAGCTCTCAATTATTCATGGTAACATCAGGGTGAGGATGCCAGGCTTTTGTTATATCCTGGCTAATATAAAGTTGTGTGACAATCTAAGCTAATTAACAAGGTGATAACAGAAAAAGATGCTTATACACGCGAGACACCTACACAGAAAAAGAAGGACAAGATTGGATCTTGCACTGACCCCAAAAAGCTGCTTCATTATTTTGATCCAAATGATCAAAAAACCCACAGCACTGGAAAAAAAGTTTCCGACAACAGCCTTATCTCTACTAGTAACTGTGTTAATTTGGTAAAGCTGCTGAAGCATGGTCTTCAGACCTCCTGAACAGCATGAAGTGCTATGCTCACCCTTCGTTTAAATTGAGAAGTTGCTCATCAGAAGAACAGACCCAGCTCTCCATGCAGTACAGTATAGAAACTGCAGCGTGACTTCTGTTCATCAGACCCTGACCTCACTTAAAGGGACTGCAGGTATTTTAAATAAAATAGGTATCTGTAGCACAGCCTCCTAACTCAATACACAAAAGGCTTCACAATTTACCATGCTACCTGAAAATACAAAAAAGCAAGATTCAAGCAATTAAACCAGAGATTAATATTAACCACTTAAAATTTAAGAAAATCAGAGAGCAGAAGGTCTTTTAATTTTTTTCATGGGAGCTAAGGGGAGAAACAGATATCTGAGGGGAGCATCCCATGTGGCTCTGTTGTTCCAAACCAGCAAGGAAACAGCCATATAATAAGTTCTTGCCAATTACTCTTTTGCTGTAAACATTATTATGCCAAGAGAAGACGAGCATTCAAGTATGCTAATATAATCATGATAAGAGTCACCACTTACAGCTTTAACATCCAAATTCAGAATCCCTGAATTCACATTGTGTCTTCGCAAATCTGATTTTATTAAGGCTGAAACAACAACAAAAAAAAAAAAAAAAAAGAAAAAGCTGTTTCACAACTTGGCAATGACATGCATTTCAAGGGAAATGTTTGTACAGCGCAAGCACAGAGAAGCTGCTTTCAGCACATATTCAAAATACCTCCAATTCACTCTTTTGCAATTTGAACTTACTGACAATTTGAAATTGCTCCTCACAAAGCACACATGGACAATGACAATAAGAGCTTTTAAACCATAAGTACTTAAAGCAAAGCTCGGTTTTAGCACTTTCAGCACATTTGTAAGTACCAGCATGTCTAAGTCACTGGTACGGTTCAGGAATCTCCATCTATGTATTTGTTTACATATACTATACTACTCTAAAGATAGACATCTCAGATTGTCTCATCATCAGCCTCAGATTCAAGACATGACTCCAGAATGGGCCACAGATGTCTGTCCATATATCAGCATCATCAAAGAGTGTGTGCACAGCAAGTATTTAAAGTGAAAAACAAAGAAAGAAAAAAAAAAAAAAACAAAAACAAACCCCATACTTAAACTTCTCTAAGTCCAGAGAGGAAGCTACATGTTAAGATCCTAGATGCCTGCATGAATTTTTGGGTAGTTTTTTGATGTCTATCTCAAAAAGAAAAGCTCCATATTTTTACATTAAAGAGAAATCATTACTTACATTTCAGATTAATTACCTGTTAAGATAATGCCCACAAAAATCCAAGCACAAAGAAAGAGGTTTCCTGCACGAGGACCATAGTCTGTTGTAAGTTTTCCTTGAACAAGTGTAAAGACAATTCCAAATATCTAGAAACAAATAAGTCACTTCATCAGGATCACACAGAAAAGAGTCATCACTTTACCCTGCAAAGTTTCAGGTGACATCTTACAGAAACATATTTTAAAAAAATTAAGACTACAGCAACACACCAGAGACTTAGTAGCCAAGTCTAAGAAAGCCACCTTAGATTCAGGCAGAGTGACTTTCCTGAACATTACTTCATTTGAAGAAATAAAATGATATAACCTGTGCTGATGCATTAAGGAGACCTGAGGAAGTGCCTTCAGACTCTGGGTATGTAATTTCCACAGCAAATTCAAACCCAAGTGGCAGATAGCCAGTCATGAAGAACCTGTTGAAGAGGAGAGTAAGAGGGTGACAGGTGTGGCCTTCATCTATTACTATAGCTCAGAAAATCAAACATAAACACATGGTATTGTGAATTAGCTTGTATTCTGAACTGTTTGTTTTCAAGACCTAACATGATTCAATACTTGTTTTGCCTGCTGCGTTCCCCCGACCCCACCCAACAATTTTAGCCATACATCTCTCTTTTTAGGACAAACATATTTGTCCTGTTTCCCATAACCACCTGCACTCCACTCCATACATATGAAACAACCTTCTCTGACCACAAGCCGCTTCATCCTTGAAGCCAATTACTTTAAATGAGACACACACAAACATCAACATTTGATCAGCCCAAACATCCATACTGGAGGACAAAAAGAGACCATCATTAGGGAGTAAAGAATGGAGGCTTAATGCAGTTGAGGTTGGTTGGTCTGTCTTTAAACTGAAATTCTCAAGACATTTCTAGGTCTTCCTTGACTGCTGTGAATGGATACAGGTCTATTCCCTCAGCGTCTTATAGATTATATATCTGTGAGAAGTGCTCATGCTCTTCTGAGCAAACAAAACACCCAGCACATTGTTTGGGCTATCAAAATATAAATTAATCAAAATGCACAGAAAACAGTCTTCATAGATTTGCCAGTTAAACTCTAATCACTTACCCACTGGTCAACAGAAAGATTCAACTTTGCTGCAGACAGCTTTTTGAACCAAACAAATTGTCCACATACAGATTTCTGTTAAGTCCATAAAAATGTTGAATTAAGATCACTGAAAACTGAGTTACTTCGGATTTATTCCAAACTACAGATGTAACAGAAGGTGAAACCCAAGTAAACCCTATCTATGCTGTGAGCTACAAGCATAGGCTGAGAGCATGGCAACAGAATATACAATAGAATCATTTAGTTAAAACAGTCAAATATTGTTTCTGAACAGAACTGCAGTAAGTCTTCTAGTCCTCTTTAATTGCTCACCCAAGTACTCCTCCAGTCACGAACACTACTATAAGGTATCCGAGGTCCAGGGTGAAAGTAAATACCAGCAACCCAATGAAAGAGAGAATGTAAACAATCAAAGTAGTTTGCCTGTAATCCAACCAAAAAAAAATATTAAAAAAATTAACATTGTTAAAATAAGGTCATAGCACATTGCTGAAGCATGGAAGAGTAACATAAACCTTACTTACTCTCTAACAACTGACATTCTATAAGATCTGCTTCATGTAATTCCGACTCAAACATATCATGCAATGAGAATGTATCCTTTCCCAAACTCTTTATTGCCTTGATGATATAGCTGCTTCACTCAAGGCTACCAAGACTTACTCAGACTCTCAAAGAGTGGACAGTCACAACAGATACTACTGCCTTAAGGCTATTTTAGTTCTCCACTTTGTTGTACCTCTTGGCCATTCTGCAGCGCTGACCATAATGCAATAAGTGAGCAGCCAAATCGAACACCATTAGCAGTAAAAGTAAGCCAAAGAGGCAAGTCAAACAAATCTTATTACAAGGTTCTATGTATTTTAAATTTAGAATTAGGGATGTCATCCAAAATATTAAAGCACATATCACTTATAAATAAGCCAATATGCATGCAGAAACAAAGCCAATCTAGAGCATTAACATCCATTAGGTTTCTAGAGCTCCTGCTCATAATGTACTAAGAGTCACAGGGGAGAACAACTCCACCTCAAGCAGCACTTCCGGGCACTGCTCACTCCTGGGGGGCACCACACCACGGGTGATGGACCTGGGAGCTCCTACCCCAGAACAGTTCATCCCCTGAATTAAAGCAAATGTTATGATTACTAATAGGACCAGGAGTAGTATGAGAAAAAACAAACAAAACCCAAAAACAGGAATCCATCAACTCTCCATTTTACAAAACAATGCAGAGTAGGTTTTCAGCCTTTATGCTTTCCTAGGTGAAGGAGTCCACTGGGCCACCTGGCCATTGTATGTGGGACATACAGGGCTTTCCTTGTTAGCCTTACACTCCTGAAGAGATAGGAACAGATAGAAAACCCCTTCTCGTCTTTGCATTCTCCTGTCTCATTTCTTTTGGCCAAGAACCAATAAGAGTTTCAAGCTTTTGCTGTAGCCTCAGAAACTAGTCTCCATCAAGGCTGCTAAAAGATGAGGGATGAGCTGCATCATCAGTTCACTTCAGCCCTTACGTTGCAGTATTTCTCTAAGGCAATTGCACCGCTCTCCTACCCCTAGCCCCACACGTGCCTACCCACACTTACTTGTATGTTTTAGTGTAATCCAGCCACAAACCACAAATAATCGAACCCACCATTCCTGCCACCACCAGTGTCAAGCCAATTCTCCCAGCGTTCACTTCTTCTCCCTTTCAACAAATATTTATATGGTGCTCATTAATAAATTGCTTCCACTCAGAGGCAACTTCAGACCTCTTGGCAGTTATAAGTGCAAAACAAACATTCCTATGACTCCCATAGCTGTATGGTAGCGGGATGCAAAGGAAACCAAACCTTTGAGGGCACATAGCACCTACATAACAATAAACATCACCTCTGCAAATGTACAGTAAAAAAAACAAACTAGCACAAAAAAAAAACCCAAAGAAGATCCAAGAAACTTACCTCATAATGAGTTACTATCATCTGGTTTAATAACGTGGAGACAGAATAAAATACCCCAGTCATAATACCTGCAGTACCAAAAGAAAAGCTTCAGTCATTCCAAGTGCAGCCCTGCAGATCTGTCACCTCAAAGAGTTAATCTTCTCATATTTAAGACTCGCATCACAGGCAAAACCCTTTATCTGCCAGGTAAAATCTCTTCACCAGACCAGCAAACGGTATTTGAATCCTGTCAGTTTTTCCAGCACTGGCTGCTGAACGTGTAAAAGTTTGACACTTCCTCCCCCATAAACAACCACAACTAAAACTCCATGTGCTTTTCAGCCCACATTCAACTGCTCTGCCAGACTACAGCCAGACAGCACCACTTACCGTAACTGATCAGCAAAAGTACAAATGGAATGTTTCTGAACAAATTTATAATGGACTGCTTGTAGGAATAATCCTCAGGAGGCAGAGTTTGCAGGACTGCTTGAGAGTGACTAGGAGGGTATTTTGGCTTTTCTTCAAACACTGGGGAAAAACAAGGAGGAATTAATTTTGATTTGTCTTTACCAGACTAATGTTGGGTTGGT
>BJBW01010154.1:40619-63476 GCA_004320125.1 Scolopax mira
GGTGGTTGAGGCACCATCCCTGGAGGTATTCAAAAGACGAGTTGACACGGTGCTCGGGGATATGGATTAGTGTTGGGTTGGTGTTGTTTTGGGTGTGGTGTGGGGTTTGTGTGGTGGTTTTTTGTTTGTTTGTTTGGGGGGTGTGTGTGTTGGGTTTTTTTATTGTTTGGTTTTGGGTTTTTTTGTTTTGATATGTTTTTTTTTTTCATTGGTTGGACTAGATGATCTTAAAAGGTCCCTTCCAACCTAGGTGATTCTGTGATTCTTCTCTCATTCTTCCTTTTCCTGCTCTTACAGACTTGTCTCTGACAGCAGGCAGAGCTGCTGCCACCTAATACCCTCAGTGAAAGGTTGGAATTCAGCCTGTTCTAGAATGGCCGCCACACCTTGGGTTTCACTGGCTCCCAGAGCATCATCTCCTCCATCCGCCTGACGGTTCAGCACACACAGTGTCATCTGCTTCCTGCACAGGGATCCCATGTGGAAGAAATAACTAAACATCAGGGAGCTGCAGAGAAAAAGAGACAAAGCCTGGCAGTGGAAAGAGCACCTGGATGAAAACTGCCTCCCATAAGGAGAGGAGACATTTTCCAGAAAGAAGTTTATTTGCAACATATCAACACGAAGCCAAATCCACCTCTGCCACAGCTGCACAGATCTTGGTGAAGTAAAACTAGGCTGATTTTGATGACGTATGGTCAATACAATTCCATCTTTGGGGACATTTATCTCCAGAAGTAACCTCCTAAAAAAAGAAAGGAAAAGGCAAACCAAATTGACGGCATCAAGGGAGAACTTTGATGCTTATCTCCTGACTTTTTACACTGCTGTATTTCATAGGCTTCATAACCATTACTTCTGATTGACGTCCATTTACATGAGAAGCAGGGCCAAGGATGCAGTTGCTCAGCAAGAGAAGGTTATCCCATTAGAAACAGCCATTGCAGGAATTCACTTAAAATGTGCATCCTTGGACTTCTGTGTTTCATGACAATTTGTCTAAGCCAATTTAAGCTAAAAAAAGGACACTGATGTCAAAGTTTACAACACAAGTTTATCTTAAAACCACTGCTATCCTTTTTCAATCTATCTACCTTCTCTAACTGAAAATTTAGGCTTTCCTGAATTTTCCTATTAGTGGTAGAGCCAGAAATTGCTCATGTATACCCAAACACTAACAAAGTTGTTTTCCTGAATGCTGTGAAAAGGCTAAAATATGTCTTATATATCAGACAGTCACTGGGAAGTAGCTGATACTAATTTTCTTGCAGCAATTATTTTTCTGTGCCCGAATTCTGGAAGTCAGGCAGAGGCCAAGCACTCAAATTTTCAGACTGGAGGAAGTTAAAAAGGAATTAGAAATGCAGTATCTATATTTGTAGTGGTGTTATTGTTCCTTTTGTAGCATATGATCTGTTAAAAGAACAATGTCTTTTCATAACTATTTCCAAACTTTATCTTGCAGATAATGCCATCTTTGTACGAAAAAAAATGGGCTCAGAAAGTGCCTTTTTGTTTTAGTCCATGGCATTTCACAAAATAAAGGAAACCGAGCTATAAAGTGCTGCTTTCAGGGTGTGATTAGCTTTTGGACACTCCTAGCTGGATTATTTCAGTGATACCAATTCCTAATTATGGTAGCTATGCCATCCCACAAAAAATACCCACAAATTCATCTTTGTAAAACTTGAGCCCTGAAATAAACTTGACTCTGAAATAAAGAATGTAGAATGTTGCCAAAATATTAACAAATAAAACTAGAATTTTTATGTACAGCAGGCACACATTTAAGACTTTCAGATTTTCTTCTTTTGAAGTTTCTGCTGTGTATTGCAGCCTCTAAAAGGAAAAAAACCCGAAACATTATTTTATAATGCATTTAGCTGTCGGTTGTGATTTTCAATGCAAAAGTTGATCCCTCAATGCAGAGAAAACCTACGTGGCAGGAGTGCAGCAGGTAGGTACTTGTCTTCCAGGCAAGTTGTTAAAACAAGAAAATTACAGCAACTTAAGAAAGATTTCAGAACAAAAGATCTGAAGCTCCAACTGAGCTAGAAATGAACAATTTTAACAGGATATTAAACAAACCTCAATAAGCTGGACTTGAAAACAAAATAGTCAGAGAGTCACATGTTTAAATTTCTTGATTGAAAGCTATTAGTGATTAAAGGGGAAGATGTAAACATCCTCTTCCTCCTATGCACTACTTATTCCAGCAACATTTGCCCACTTTTCCCACAAGATAAAGCTATAATCCCAGCCAGAGAATGAACATTTGCAACACAAGGCACTTAACTGAAATTTGTTTGTAGCTCCAGGTGTTCGTCCATCTCAATTTTGGAATATGACTGCTCCCAGTAGACATGTTTGCCAATGATCTGGATTCAACATTTGATGCACTGACAGGAATATATAAGTATAATCTATATATACTCTATGTATAAGTATCAGAGAAAAGTTCTGAATTTTAAAATCTGAGTAATGAACTCCTCTAGTGTAAACAATATAAATTTGCCTTTCTGGGTGTCTCAATCCACATAAAAGATGCAGAAATGTACATCTGGTATGCTTCTGTCAGGCTGCCATCTGGTTTTCCTCTTGTAGTTAGCTATCAATTTCATATACGTAATGGAATTTTACCCCTGAGTTTCCTACTAAAGCAAGCAGGGGAAAAAATTATGTACTCAAAATCAGTTCTGTGTACAAAAAAATAAGCATGTGAACAAATACAGTTGGTAAAATTCATTGGGTTCTTATTCACTGAGATTAACAGACTCTTCATAAATTACAAAAAGCGTAACCTCTATCTGAATCCTTTATATGTAGTAAGAAAAGTGTATATGCCCACAAAATATTTTAAAAAGCATGATGGGGAGAAGGGTTATCTTGGATGAACATTCTCATTTTTGACAAGAACTCATTCACACAAACACTGGTTAACTTTGAGGGAAAGCTTCAAGGCGTTTTTTGTTGTTACTTCACAAACTCCTTCCACTGATACTTGCCTTTCACTGCGCAATGTGCTGGCAGACAATCCTGATCTCTGGCTCATTTCTTTCCTAAAAAGGTAATCAACAAAGCTCTTCTGTGCGAGAGACGAAGTGACATCAACTGTACCCATCAAAGAGCCAGGGGACAGAAGTGACTAGAGAAGTCACGCAGATGCAGCCAGCTGCATCTGAGCAGGTTGTTTTGGTTCACCTATAGCCAGAGGATCAGCTAGGCTGCATCCCATCTAAAGAGTACATCAGAGAGATACTGCAGCTTTCCTCTATTTATCAACTCATACAAGCATATAAGAATCCAATAATGTGAGAGGAATTGCTCTATGGCTGCAGCGGGATCCCGCTGCAGATTTAGATTGGAGATTAGGAGAAAGTTCTTTCCAATGAGGGTGGTGGAGCAGGGAGGGGGTTGAGGGCTCTTCCCTGGAGACATTCAAGGTGAGGCTTGATGAGGCCCTGGGCAACCTGGTCTAGTTGGGGGTGTCCCTGCTAACTGGGGTGGGGTCGGACCTTTGGGGGTTCTTTCCAGCCTGGACCATTCTATGATTCTACAATTCTATAACTCAGATACAGCCTTCTGTGGATGCAGAATGTCCACTGAGAGCTCACACTCCCTTCTACAGTAGGAATATAGAGCAATGGTGAAGCAATTAGCTGATGAAACCACCATTCAGAGCAACAAGGATAAAATGTCCTCTCCAATTCTAGGAGGTGTCAGATAACTTAAGGGTTACAACAATTTAAAGCACTATACTTGTGAAAAAACACCATAATGTAACTTAAATTTTCCAACTCTTTCACTGCCTGATTCATTGCACCTTACCTGCCTGGTCCATGTACACACATCCTTTGAAAATTAAATGTAAGGGACATGTGAATTTGGAGCCATTAAGAGCCTAGTACAGAAATGTGCTTGTATTTTAAAGACCGATTGCTCACCCAAGCTTGAGAAATGTTGCTACTTTTACTGTTGAGGAAAACCAAATATTTAGTAACAGCTTGAAGTTCCCAGTTTCTCTCTGAAGAGGTTATCAGCAGGAAGAGAGCTATGTTCTTTAAAGGTCTACATCTATTCGATAGGGAAGATGCTGGCTGATCTCAGCTTAACTAAAGATCAGCAGGAATTTTTTTTTGTTTAGACTGAATAACAATAAAAGATGCCTGCCCAAGCCTCTGGCTGTGACAGTACATTATGGAAAATGCATTAACATTCCATCAGTGCTAATAATTTTAACAGGAACTCAGACAGACAGACACCAAGAGGGACTCTCCTTGTTGGAGCTCCTGTGTCAGGAAAGCACTCCCAGTGTTCTCCAATGACCCTTTTGAAAAGTTATATTTTGCAGCACACATAGTGAGACACAAACTATTTCAGATTAGCTGAAAAGCCAGAATCTCTCACAGAAAATTCCCTCCCTTTTATCATTGGGAAGAGGAACCTACTTACCCCTGTCAGCCACCCTGTTACTGCCACAGCTGCCAACCAATGGGCATCTCCTCTGCCAGGACAACCTTAGAGCATCCAGAGCTTTTTGCATGTGAGGGACACATCATCCAGATGTTTAGAGAGCAGGGGAGAACCTGGCCTTCTCCTTCCACCTCCTGCCTGCACACTGACCTGCTCAACACTGCATGCAGCTGCTGATGGCACCGATGGGAACAAAGGACACTCAGCACCTCCAGCACTCACCCAACATCTGACACCATGAAGTGTCCAGGAATACATTCATCATTGTGTTTTACTGGAGCAGCATATAATGTCAGCCCAACAGCCAAAGTGTTGACTTAACAAATTTTTTCTCTATCTTGTGAGGTCCCAGTGGCTCTTACGTATATATAGAATCATGGAATCATTTAGGTTTGAAAAGACACTTAAGATCACTGAATCTAACCATTAACATAACACTACCAAGTACACCACTAAACCATGTCCCTCAGCACCACACCTACACTTTAAAAACTTCCGGGGATGGTGACTCCCCTGTTCCCTGGGCAGCCTATTGCAGTGAAGAAATTTTTCCAAATATCCTATCTAAACCTCCCCTGGTGCAACTTGAGGCTGTTTACTCTCATCCTACCACTTGTTTTATATATATATATATATATATGTTTGTGGGGTTTTTTAATAATAAGACCAGACCAGTAAGAGAGAACATATGTAAATGTTACATAGCACTAAGGCTCTCAAAGTGCATGAACTTTAGAGAGAATAAAGGAAAAGGATTTTAAAGGAGCTTAAATATAGGGACTAATCTACATGCTTTTGACTATACCTCTTTGTTTACAGCAAGGGAAGGGGAATCAGTCTCCAATCAAATGTTCCCCAGTAAAATCTGCTTAATTAAACTTCTCTCCCCGGTGAGAAGCAAGACAGTAGCCCATAAGAAGGTCAGTCTCACAGCAATCAATACAGCAACATGCAAAATAAGTACCAGCTCTGCCAGAATGGCATTCAGACTGTTTAAGCCTTTGGAGATAATCCTATATTTCCAATGAACTGCAAACACAGGCTCAACACAGTATTTATGATGTCCCTCAGACAGTACCAACAGCTTATAGCTTTTAGAAACCTTAGGAGGGGAATGAAGAAGAAGTAACTTGGGTCACAAGAACAACGCTGATTTGGGTACTTACTTCTCTTCGCTGTCTCTACAACAACCTTGGGCTCCTGGGAGCTACAGAAGTGATGTTGGATGCCAGAAAGCAGACTTGCAAAGCTGCTGAAAAGGTACGAGTTAGTTTAACACACTGGTGAAAGAAGAGCACAGCCACAACTCTGCTGGCTCAGAGCACCATGCTCAGAGCATCTCTCCTCCCAGCCTAAGTGAAAGGAGAGGGAGACCTCATTATTGCCTCCTTTTACCTAGGCAGATTTAGCACTCTTGGTGACTCTCCCGTCAGCTCAGCTCTTTGCAGGGTTAAAGTCTGAGAGCTGGGAGCAAAAGACTTTGTGCCTCCATCAGGCCAGAGGGAGGTGATGGAGCAGCCAGAGCCTGGGCAAGAGCAGAGCTGGGCAATTTCTGGATGGGTGGTGGTGAAGGTGAAGCTCCCATCACCCCTGACAAGGGGTTGGCTTGGGAAAGGCTGTATTTTGAGGAATGTGTTACTTATTTACACATTTGGGAAATTTTCTTTCATTTATCAACACCAAAGCATTTCAGTGTGAATTTCATACTAAGCTTTCAGTGAAGAAATGTTGAAATACCTGTGAAAGACTAAAAAAAATAGTCTTATTTCAAAATGGGCAGATTTGTTTGAAAACAGCAGCCCATGGGAGGCTCAGCTTCAAACTGCTACATGAGATCTCTTTCTCATGTAGCATGTAGTTTTTTTCCACAATACAAAAAAATCCATGTCTCATGGATTCACTCTAAAAGAAAACAAGTTCACAGGGGTATTAATATTTTTCATGGTGTGGAAGTCATCCCTCAGCCAGCCACAGCCAACCCTTCATCCCTGCTCATATCACTTTTCCTTCTGCATTGATTCAGGTACTGGAAAATGATAGCTGGAAGAGAAGGCAAAGGGCCAAGGCTCGTGCAATCCAATTATAACCCTGCTGAAATGGCTTCCAGGAACTCCCAAAGGACAAACCTGATCATGTCTGGAGGAAAAGAAAAATAACGCCCAGCTTGTACCCTTTCCAGGGGGACAGACTGTTTCCCAGCAAAATTAGGGAGCAGTACATCCTGGACACCTAGAGTGTCCGTAAGAAACCCAGGGAGCCAGGATCAGGCTGCGGAGTTGAGCAACCCAAACACAGTGTATCAGGTTTTCTTATGGCAGAACAAGATGACTCCAAGATTATAGTCACTGAAAAATGCCAGGCTTGGATTTGTTAAGCCTGCCCTCCATACGGTGACATGGTGGCTGAGATTCCCTCAGCCCACGGGTAGGTAGGCAAGTACCACTAAATTAACTTCTTATCAGTCACCAGAGGACTGGTAGTGCACACATTTTTCGGTTACCACCTGCCAGGACTGCAATACAGGGACTTGTAAATACAGGAAAAATCTTTCATGTAATTGCTCGGCTGCCTCTCTTCCAGGTCCACAGGCCCTTTTTAGTTCCTGTGTCTTCTGCTATGCTTATATTTTAAGGTATGCATAAACCTAATTGTTTTAAAATGAGTGAAAGGGATATATATTTTTTCCCCATTAGGTAAGTAACATTTGGAACATAAACATCCGCCTAAAATTGTTCACAGGGAGGAAAAAGCCTCCCGAAATTATACTTTCTTACCCTAATTCAAAAGAACCCACCGTAGTGGGTAATGCTGAGGCAGTAGCTGTTTTGGTCCACTACCTTCACCATTCCCCAGAAAGTTACAGTACTTTCCTTGTCTCTATCTGACATACCTGTTCGGATGTGCCTTGTGATTACTTATGTTACTAGGTCAGTACCAAGTAGCACCCCCGGGCTTTCCACCCAGCTCCCCTGACATTACTGAGTCTTGAGACGTACATTCCAGGCAGAGATGCATTTACCATCACCTCTGTGGTAATGGTTGCAGTTCTTCTGTGTGAGCAGAGTCATCGCACTTCTAAAATATAAATTATTTCTAAGCCTGGTTCCTGTACCCACTGTTAAAAAAAAACAAACCCAAACCAGGAGCAATGTCTACCTTTGTCCTTCAGGAAGGCAATGGCTTGTCTGGCAGCCGAGCGAGGATGCACATTTCTGCTCAATGCAAACACATGCCTCAGAAAAGCAGAGTGACACCGAGTGAGTTCATCGGGTTTATCTTAAATATTATTTTGTTTGCTTTTAGAAAGTAGTAGCTCTCCATTAGCAGCAAAGAGCAGCTGTGGAGGTGAGCAGAGTGCTCGAAGCACAGTGGAGAAACAGGAGCACAGGTCTCTCGGGAAGACAGCCACGTGTGGGTCAAAGGAAGGCTTTGTACCCTCAACAGCTGTGGTAAAGCAAGGCAAGCTATTCTTTCTCCTGCTAGCTTTCCTTCAACTTCCACCAGTTTTGGTGGTGATGCATGTCCACAAACACACACGAAGATGACGGCTCTGAACTGATGCTTGAGCTGCATCATTTTGCTATTAGAAGTGTGAGGGAAAGGACCTCACTGGAGCAGGCAGCCTGGGGGAAGAATAGTGTCCTGCAACAGTTTCCCAAACCAAACACGGGCAGATCTTCCTTTCCATGGATCTAGACCCCTATTTTTTGTGGATTTAGCCGCGTAAGACATGTCAGAAGTCACATGCATAAGAAATTTCGAGCCCACCTTTACACTGACTCTCTCCTGATGCTGTTTTGAACAGGTTCTTACAACCAGAGGGCACAGTATGAGCAGTGGCTGCTCTGACTTACCCTGGAGTAGAGAGAGACCAAATGCAGGCTGGGATAAACACTCAACAACTCAACACTTTTTTTTCCAGCCATACCTTTGTATCTGCTATGCCAGTTCCAAAGGGTATAAGAGGAATGGACTATACCCAACACACCCTCTCCTGATCACTCAAACTGGCTTATGACCAGATTACATGGACAGTGCACAGCAAAACAATAGTGCTCAAAAAAATCTGATCTTTGATTTCCTCCAATGATTTGTTTCCCAGCAATCACTGCTGGGCATATGTTATTTCATTTTTGTTGCTATTTGCATCCATCTCAAATTTAAGAGACTCTTTTGCAAGTGTTGTGTTAAATTTAACTAATTTTAATCTGTCAGTGCCCGGAGCACCTGTGCAAATACAGCTTCCCCATGTATATACACTGCATGCAGCATGCTTATTTATATCAGTAAGAAGATAAGCTTCTTTGTCCCATCTTCCCTTCTCTGTTGCAAGTTACATGTATCAAGTGTTGAGCCCTTTTTTGAGAGTAACTGGACAGGAGGCACATCTACTGCTCCTGGGCAAATCACCAGCCAAGTTCCCTGGAGGTGAAAACAGGCCCTCTTTCATTGTTCCCCCTTTGTTTCAATGAGAACCTTTCCTCTGCTACGTTACATAGTGTGGGAGAGAAAACGAAGCCTTGAGAGTAATTATCAGAAGTGGTTCTTTTAGGGCAGCATAACCCACTTATCACTGAAAGGATGATGTGGGTACTAACAGAAAAATGTGTAGAACAGTAAAAAGAAGTCTCCTTTGGGAGAAAAGCTAGGAAGTCTCCCACATCCTCAGCAGAAGCACAGCTGGAAAGGAACGTTTTTCTAGTTCTCGTTTGGCAAAGACACCACGCTCCTAGATGTAAGTGCTTGCAAATGTTGTTATTTTTTCATCCCAAGCCATTGAACACTTGGATAAACTCAAACTTCAAAACAACCAGTAGCGTTCTTTGGAGGATGCCTGTGGAGCTGTGGTGCAGGAAACAGATGTCGAGCCTAGTTAAAGTCTGGTGTATGAAGGAGACACTGTGTGAAAAGTTTCTGGCCCACACCGACCAGTCCAGTTGTTTTGCTGTGTCCAGCTGCAGCGCAAAAACTGCTGCTGCCCACATTGCTGAGGTGTGGACATGAGCCATGGAGTGAAGCCCAGCCCAACCTGCACAAAGAGCCAGTTAAGACTTCACAAAATGCAATGAAATGCAAACTGTGGAATGTAATGCCTTTGCTAGCAGGACTCTCAGGAGAGCGGCAGAAGCAATGAAGGAACAGTACCCTCCAAAAAGCAACATACCTGGAAATATAGTAACATATGTATAATAAAAATAAAGAAAATGTGACATCAGCTATGAAAATACTCCTGGTAAAGAGCTAAGGTAGCTTCTCTAGCTTCCCTACAATGTCTTCATTGCAGGAAACCAGCATGTCAGACATCTATCAATACACTCCCCTTGTGGGATTTGCAATTTTCATTTTACTCCTGCACAGACGGTTAGCCAGGAAAACAAAGTTTTGGGGTTTAATCCCAACTCGTTTCATGTGTATCCATGCAAAGGAATGTAAGCAGCCAGAGATTACAATGAGTTACATGCACTTGACCACAGTTTGCATATAGTCAAATCAAGCAAACTCTGGTTATGCAGAAATCGGAGCAGATTACCTTGCCAATGGCCACCAGTTTATCTTTCTATGTCTCAAAGAGCAAGAGATCAGATTCCACATCCTGTTATAAACCATGCCAAGCTGAGCCATGGCAAACAAAACCACATGCAACGGTATTATTGTGCATCTTGAAATGCAAATCATGAAAATGACGGTCTGGGACAGAGAAGATCAGTCTACTGTGTTACTAACAGCTTCTGAATAACTTAATTACTCAGCACTTTGAGAAGAAAATGAAAAGAGGGATGCTAGTTCAGGTAACTTTGCTAATGAGCAGAGGAAGAAAGACTCCATTCTTCCTATTTTGGCTGAACTGAGTCTCATCTTCCAAAAGCTGGGACACATCCAAGAAAGACATCTTGGCAACTTAATAGGTCCCTGGCAGCCTGGTCCTGCGTGTTATCCTTCCCAGAGAAAAGGCAGTTGTCAGTGCCAGGCAACAGGTCTCATTGAACCAACCTACCAGACCAGTCCCACAAATCTCTACCTTTGCAGCCAAGCCCTTCATCACTCCGAGCACAGGGTCATGTTGCAGCAGAAAACAGCACACAGACACAATAATATCCCAAGGAACCTGTTCTCAGCTTTGGTAAAACTTCACTGTGGGGTTTTCAGCAATAAGACTCCCATCTGATGCCATGTGGGAGAGAGGCTAGGAGGGAGGAAGACTCCTCCTCATCCCTGTCAGATGGGGGCAAAACAGCCTGTACCAGCAGGACTCCCACTGAACCTGGTCAGCACTTACCCTCCTCGAGCTGTGCCCCAGTGTTGACCCTCCTCTGCCACAATCTGCATCCACCAAGACAGAAGGGTTGAAGGAAGATCACTGTATGTAGCTGCACCTCTCCAAAACAAAGACAATCTAATCTTCCTTCCAAGAGGAAGCTCTGATCATCCTGATAACACAGCAACCTCCACATGCTGGTCAAGAAACAACCTCTTTGGATAAATGGTCACCCCCTTCACCTTCACCACCAGGGACTGCAGAAGGGATTATTTCAGAGAGTGCTGACATCTGCTCATGCATGTTATATACCACACTAGCATGTAGTACAGACCTGCGTTTCCACCCTGAATTTTCCAGGCAGGAATAATGACCCCTAAAGAGAAGGGAAGTTATCCAGCAATGCTTTGAATGGAGCTCCCCACACAGTGCTCCATTCAACTTCTTCCCACAGCGCTCCATTTGTTCCTCACACTTTGTTGTGTGTCCAGAAATGTTCTGAGCACAAAAAATGCTCTTATATGTATTTATAGCAATAAGCTGGTGCCAATCAGGACTTCAAAGCTGCCCTCTCCAGGCAGTGCATTTCACAAAGACAGACCTTCCTGCTAGATAATCCCAGGTCTTTTCCATTTCACAGGTTCACCAATGGTCATGTATCGTGCCAACCTAGAAGATCCCAAGTAGCAGGTCCAATTCCACCTGGGAAATGCAGCATCTGACACACACACATTACTATAGAAATCAGTTAATAGGGTCATGCTGTCTCCTAGTCCACATCTATAGCTCACAGTTTTTGACAACAGTCAACAAAATTTGGCAAACAGACAGAACTCTTGGAAATACAAAGCTCCTATAAGGTTTGTAAGAGCTGGTGGCCATGTAAATGACACTGGCCCTCTCCATTCTCCCCAGAGGCTACCCACACACAAACGTGACCTACCCAGCTCTGGACTAATCTCAGCACGTGCTGTTTCTTGCTTAAAAGGCAATCCAACAAGCGCAGGTAAGCAACATGGAAGAGAGCTGGGGAATTACAGGGAAGCCACAGGGACACAGAAGAAAGCTGAAGTCCTGTGGTGGGCAAACCCCAGAGGGTACGTGGTGGTACCATGGCAGGGACAAGGGAGACATACAGGGAGCTGGAAATGGGAGTGCTGGGCCATAATGGGATCATTACAAGACATGGGTAGGAGACTGGGATTGCTGTGGTGAGGAGGTCATAAATCCCTGGGGGAAACAAAGCCGCATTGGTTGTGCTGCTTGGGAGATAACGCCTTCTATCAATGCAGGACACATGCACTTCATGTAACCTACAGTTGGTCACTGACAAGGAGCCAAGGGTGTGTTTGTACTCTTTGGTGACAGAGCACACAGCCCCAGCACAGCCCAAATAGCAGATGCAAAATCTGAATGTGCGTATTAAAGAAGTTAAACCCAGCGTCCACACCCTGCCACAGAAATACAAAATACATGTGGGAAGGAGCCAGGCACCTCACCTGGACCACGATGCTGCCCTGCCCATCTGCTCTGCTCTGAATCGGCCGAACCCCAGGACACACAGTGACGGAGTCAGGATGCCTTTGGGGCTGGGAGGAGGTGGGGACATGTCAGCTCTTATTCTGCAGCAGCAAGCGTGGCCCAGGTGCTGTAAGTGCCAGCAGCCGCGGGGACCTTGCAGCAGATGGAGAGGACACTTGCCGTGGGGCAGAGCTCTGCTGCTGTTTTAGCCCTACAGGCTTCATCAATGGGGACTAAGCAGGGTGAGGGGCACAAACAGCTCTCCCACCCCCGCAGGCAGGTTTTAACAGCCAGCCCCAGCCTCAGCCCATGATGGTGGCCCAGCCTGCCTGCCAGGGGACACCTCTGGGGCATCACACTGCCAATGTTGTGACTTTTCCATGTCTCACGCCCTCCACTTCCAAAACAGGGGGATGTGGCCCTGCTTCCCCCCAAGATGGTGCTGCTTCATGGTGTTTCAGGCAGACGTGCCGGGAAGCAGAAGGTTTGCCCGGCCACACCACGGTGCTGGTGCTCTGCCACGGCAGGCTGGCCTCATCTATATGCAGCCACCAACCGTGGGCACCACGCAGCTGCCCCTCACCTGCCCTTGAAGGGAATATACGGAGACATATTACCTCGCCCAGGCACTGCAGACAAAATCCATACATTCTGATGTCAACTGCGCTGTGGTAGGACATCAGACACGTCCCCAAGCCCCGTTCCCAAGCAGAAGTAGCTTGCTCTTCAGACCACAGCCCTTTGAATAACAGGCCAGATCTTCCTGTTCTGTGCCTGTGCCACTTCACTTTTTTTCAGCTTTGCCTTAAGTTCCTTGCTGCCACCTGCGCTCTCGCTACGTGACAAGTGCTCTCTGCACCAAAGCCCTCTGCAGCAGCCAAGCCCAACGCTGGCACCGCTCATTATGCTGTTTTCTAGAGCAGAGAGGGGTACACCTTGCTCCTACAGACTCCTGGGTGCAGCGCCTCATTGTTTCTGCTTTTGCAGGTGGACCACATCCCCATTTTCATCGGCAGACCCAGGCACAGTAGTGCTCTCCTGTTCCGGCATTGGGCACCCCCCTGGCAGCATCTCCCCTGTGCACAGCACTGAGCATTTGGGGAGATGGGTATCAGTGCCTGCCCCAGGCCTGGCTTCATCAGGGCCATGATCCTCACTATGTTTCCTCACTCTTTTATCATTTGCAACAGCCCAAAGAGGGGCATAAAAATTTGCCAGGCCCTGGAGGAGGGGACTTGGTACTCACTGCATGGTGGAGCCATCACATGGGGCAGTGAGGGTCTGCACACCCCTACCCATTCACACTGACAGAAAAGTCAGTCCCCCAGCAGGGAAAATGAATGGATGGATAACCACCTGCTGAAGAGGAAAATGCTGAGACAACTAGGTGCTATTGGTGATTCGTATCCTTTCTTTGATCTCAGCTGTATCTTTTTACTGCGTATAGAAAGCAAAGAGAAGAACAATGAGCCTTTCTGCTAAGCCAGTGACTCTCTCAAATTCTTTTTCCTGCTCTGTAACGGGAACACAGGATCGAACCCCAGCCCGCACTAATGAATAAACAAACAAAAGCAGGACTTCATTAGTGATGAAAGTTGCACTTCCCTCCAATTATTTATTTGCTTTTGCCTCTAAAGAGCCTATCTATGCATTGCATAGGAGCCTGTTGGAAGCACCTCCAGTAAAAGTCTTTGGTCAATTTGTTTAAACTCTTATCACAACAAACAGCAGGATTAAACAGCATATCATCCACTTGGCCTCACACCATCTCCTCGCTTGTTCCCATGTCAAAATCTGGAGAAACTGATTGCCCTCACAGTTTGTCCCAGAGTTCAGCAGATTCACAGTCTGTTAGTCCATAACTAAAAACAAGCTTCAGAAGAAAGGCCACAGGAGGACGATGTACCTGCAGCCCTCCAAAAACTATTTGAGTGAGCACAGATACAGCCCTTAGAAATATTCTTGGCTGTCAGTCCTGAACTCAGAGGGGATTTCCAGGATCTGAGGTGTTCAAGTGACTTACGCTGAACCTTTTAGTTCTTCAATACCTACTCCACTCTCACAAGTCACTTGGCCTTAGGCACAATCAGAATCACAGAATGAAAAAAATCACACGGGGTGGGAAGAAACCTCTGGAGATCATCTAGTCCAACCCCCCTGCCAAAGCAGGTCCATCTAAACTAGGTTGCACAGGAACGTATCCAGGAGGGGTTTGAATGTCTCCAGAGAAGAAGAATCCACCACCCCTCTGGGCAGCCTGTTCCAGGGCTCTGCCACCCTCACAGTAAGGAAGTTCCTACTCATGTTTAGGTGGAACTTCCTATATTCAAATTTGTGCCCATTTCCTCTTGTCCTGTCACTGGGCACCACTGAAAAAAGACCAGCCCCATCCTCTTAACACTCTCCCTATCACTTTGGTCTTGTTCCACGTGAGTCCTGCAAACAGCTTGGCACAGCTGGCAAAAGGGCAATGACACCAGCCAGTCGAGGAATTGCAACGTCAGCGTCCTTCCAGCCCCTGATACTGCTTCAAGGTGCTCATTGAACAACGAAGGTGCAAAGTACCTCTGTGTGATTTGGTAGCCATTGATAGCATACACCAGCCTGCTATTTTGTCTCTATCAACAGACAAATCCACTTTAGAAGCTCTCTAGATCTACAAGCTCTGCATCTCTGCCTATGGAAAGTACCTTTGCATTATTACTGTCACCCTGCATCCCCCTCATTATTTATGCACGGTGGTACACTATGCACTCACTATAAGCCTTTGCACGTGGGGGAGCCCCTAGTGCACCCAGTGCATCTGTGGGCATTATTTTAGGCCTGGAAAGAACCGAGTGACATGGGCTTTTTTTTTTTTTTTTTCTTCCTGGCAGAAGCTGTACCAGCCAGAAGCTGCATCATTAACAGAGCACTGACTAGCAAGCGAGGTACTCTGAAGGCACTAGTTATGTCAAAGAACTCATAAACCTTTCCTGATTTTTTTATCACATCCTGTACACCCTGCAAGATAGAGAGACATGAGTGCAATCAGATCTGCTGTTTGTAGTATCCCAGGGAAAAGCGATGGCTAAAGGTATCAGACAGAGCTTGGGCCTACTGCTTTCCATACTGCTGTTGGCCATCTGTGCCATTCCACCTCTGTGAGAGAGGTCACCAGGGTTCTTAGTGTCGCCCAAAATTAACGACATGACTGAAAAGATGACTTGGGTCTCCACTAATTCTGTGCTTTCTCTCTCATTTTCCCTCAGGTTTCCTGGAAGCTGAAGAGGGCAGCCAGCTAAATTTGTACTGGGTCTTTCCCCCAGTGTATCCCTGTGGCCTGTGCTATGTAGGAGAGGACATGGCTTGTCCAGGCAACCTGAGAGGCTGCAACAGGGTTCAGCACACACACCAGTATTGCTAAGGCCAGCCTTTGTGGGGATGGAGGGTTTCATGGTGTGCAGCTGCACGGCTCCTCCACGAACCATCCTGCTTTCCTGAGCCCCTCCGGACCAGGCACCAGCCCGAGACTGCAGGTAGAAATAAAAACTCCCTGCTAAATTCCCCTTTCAAAGTAAAGACACAGGATGCTCACCCTGCTGAGGGGTGAACAATGTTTTTCAGCTCGGAAACCACACTTCCTCCCCACACACACATTAGGGCTACCACCATTCCCCAGTGAACACCTTCAAAATTTGGGTTTCCTGGGCAAAGCGATCACTTTATCTCTCAGCACCTGCCGATCTCCCCCCACGGCACTGACTGCAGGGGGCTGGGGCACAGCTCACCCAGCAAACCAGCAGCGCCAGGGAAAGGGTGCTAATTACTTCCAACCCTTACTAGCTTTCAGGGATGCCAAAGTGGGATGGGAACGACACTGCATTTTTCTTTTCTGGAGCAACCATGACTTAGCTCAGGTGCCACAGGTCTCAGGAGAGGACAGTCGGTGGTCTGTTTTGTGGTGGGTGCCCTGCCAGGCTCACCCTGCCCACCCTGCTGCAATGCCAGGCTTCCCTTGCCCAGGGGGATGAAGCTACCTCATGCCTCCTCCCCCAGCCCCAAGCCCACTCTCCAGAGAGGAATTTTTGACCAGACTAAATACTTGATATTCCCCTTTTTGCCAGACTGGTGTTTTTATCCAAGGCTAAGAATTTCGTAGAGAATACTAATAATACTAATAAGGCAAAAACTTTTGGACACTGCCTGACTTTTTACCAGGAGCATCTCCATACATAACTGCATTCCCATTCCAGCCTGGAACCTTCCCGTCACACAGGCAGCAGGAAGCTCAGGTCAGGCTGCCTGGTATCACCTCTTTAGCATCTCCAATGAACACATGATTATTAATTGCTAAGGTCAACCATATTAATATTCCAAGACCATTGCACACATGTTCCCCAGCACCATCTGGAGGCAAGCTCTGTCCTTCACCCAATTTAGTGGAAACGGTGCCTGCAGATTGAGGATAAGAAATGCCTCTAACTACTCTGGGTCAAACATTCAGCAAAGATTCAGGTGTTTGCTGTTCTGAATACACCTTGAAAGAGAGACAAATTACTCAAGTTTGGTTGTTTTCTGCAAGCCAAAACGGTTCAGGAACACGTGTTCAAACTTAAAAAGCTAACTCTAGGAAAAATAGCAGAACAGCTATGGTGTTCTGCTAAGACAGCAAAACAACACAAAAAAAACCTCCTGACAATGTGGTTTTAAGAAAGTGAGGAAGAAAATATAGAGGAAACCAAAAGTTTTAAGATCAGCATCATTTACATTAGAAGCTTTTGCTCTCCCACTTCCCTCCCTACCCCTATCTGGGAGCTGATACCTTCTCCATCTACATCCTCCTCAAGACAGGAAAAAAACCCCAAACCCTTGACTTGCAGTCCTACACCCCAAAAGGCTGACATCAGATTAATTCAGAATAGGGCATTACAAACCATTTTCCAAAGGGGCAACTGGTAAGATGCTTTAACTGGGAAAACGGGAAGGAGTCTAATCTGAAAAATCACGTAGGCACCTGAGACATAGAAGACACATGCCCAAATCTTAAAGCCAAATGCTCACACCACGGACTGGTATGATGTGCGATTTTGAACCTGAGGTGGCCATGGATGAAGTTAATACTTGTGTATTTTCTTCACTGAGATAGTAAAACTCTCCCTGAAGACAAAAAGCGTGGCCTTCAGAACAACCGAGTGCCATACAGAACTCACCTCATTCACTGCTAGTTTACAGATTCCACAGCAAAACTCCACCTTAAGACATGATGTGTGTTGGTTTTATTTATACAATATTTATACAATATTATAAATTTCAGTTTCTAAGTCTACAGCCGAAGAAAGGTCCGAAGTTTGGGAAATACTTTCAGTGCATTCTGTGTAGTCACTTCTATAACTTCTTCAACTGGAATTCCTTTAATTTTGGCAATATATTCTGCAGCAACGTAAATATTTTTTGGTTCATTTCTCACCTAAAAAAAAAAAATATAACACCAGACCAAATGACAGATGCCTGCAGATGACAAGTGTTTCAGACTCATTATGTACTGACACAACTTCAGTCAGATTGTGGCATCCCTCACAGAAAAATTACATGTATCTATTCTTCTTAGTTTACAGTTGGACTCAACTATCTTAAGGGTGTTTTCCAACCTAAATGATTCGATGATTCTTGGATTATTTTCTCTTTTACCCATTCCTGGAATTTCTTCTCCTTTCCCAGCCTTCAGAAGATGGTTCATCTTGAAGTTTTCACTTGGCAACCTCCTTCGTCCCTTGTCTGTGCTTACACTACTCCACTCTCCCGTGCCAGGGTCTAACCTCTGTAAGGGCTGGGTTTGGATAAACATTCATAGTAGTCCCTCTCCCCCAACATTTACCTGTTTTTCGGGCCCCAGAGCAGGAGAGTCAGTTTCTAGGCACATACTTTCCAGAGGTAACAGTTTCACAAGCTTCTGCTTCTTGAAGAAAACAAGACAGCCATTAAACGCTTTATGCACTTAGACCTGTGGGAAAGAAATGTATGACGGGATGATATCCCTTGCATTTAAAAGCAACGTTGAAAGACTTTGCTGCCACTGTCTGCATTTTATCAACAATTTCAGAATGGAAGCAAGAATACCAGGAGCTGCTCAAGAAGTCCCTTCAAATTAGGATTATCCTGTTGAATCCATTATTATTTATTAAATCACGTAGTTATATTGCACAAAATACCCTATATTTAGAGTTGCCAATGCAATTTTAATTTGGTATTTTTCTGTATGTATATACTTGCATCTTTTTCCCATCTCTGTTTTTACTCCTCAACCTCAGTTTGCTTTCCTTTCTTCAGGTTCCTAACCTTGTCCCCATCTATATTCATCCCTTGCAGCTCCTCCACTTGAATTATACCTTTTCCTTTCTTACATTTTCTGAGCTTATCACAGAAAGTGATGATGGTGCAGGATGGAAACAGACTGCTACCCCAAAACAAGAAGTTAGCATAGCTTGTGGCAGGCCAGGGTAGAAATTTAGAGAGCAGTCTCATCAAATCAATGACTGAACCCAACCAATGCTGTCTTTTAAGCAATTTAGCTGGTTCTCTGCTGGGCATACCTTGTGATAATCACAATCTTTCAAAGGTCTGTAATGCAGCCAATTGTGACCAGATTTCCTTTTGTATAGAAAGTACCATAGTAAGGAAATAGGAACTAGTGCTTTTCCACATGTCATGTCCCTACTCTAAAACAGTACAGTGAGAGAAGCTTCCAAAGAAGAGTTCACCAGAAACCACATCAAAATGAGAAAAAAAAATGCTTATCTTCTTAACCCTTGTTTCTCAGGAATTGCTGAACTGTTTTAGCCAAAATTTATCCCAAGAAGTCTAGCTAAGGCAAAAGCCCCAGCTAGAAATTTAGCCAAAATAAAAATGTGCAATGCTATAAGCAACTGAAACTCCTATGGAGAAGTGTCAGGTGACAGCAACCGTATGGAGTACTGCTAGTCCCACCTCAAACTGTACAGACTAGAACACCAACATATTTTTGAGTTGCACAGTAAAGCAAGTCGGGTTTGCCATCGTGATAAGCTGTCAGCTATCATCTGCAGCTCCCAGCACCAAGAAGGAGCAAACATCTTTAAAGGTTACCTGTTCGCTCCTTATAATGGAAGGAGGAATGGAGAAGAAGTATCCAGCTTTCACTCCTTCCATTGCTACAGATGGTTTCCCATCAAATGCATGGAGCAACACCTTCGTAGCACCTCAGAGAAAAGAAGCAAACCAAATCATTAGCAGTGCTTACAGTAGGCCTGTGGTGTCAACTTCCAGTGAGACCTTGGTCCCATAAGGAATGAATACAGAACCCCTGCACTATTCCTCACAAGTTTCATGTACACAAACTGATGTGAGGACACGGCACAGCTGAAGAAATTCTGTTGACAAAAGCCATGACAGAGAAAATGCATTAATAACATACCTTGTTCCTTTAAGAGATTAATGGTTGGTCTTCCAGCTGAGCGGGAATGAACATTTCTGCACAGCAAGGAGAGGCCCAAATTAGGAAATTCATCAAAATACTTTTCTTTTTTGTACAGTCTAACAGAAGCGCGTGAAGAAAATAGTTAATCCGTATTACACCTTTTATCAGGAAAAAGAATCTAGAGACATATATATGAATAATTTTAGCTACAGTGAAGATATAGCAACAACATAGCAAGGACAGGACACAGAAGACCACTGTACTCAAGTGCAAACATAGAGAAAATTCTATAATTAAATCTCAGACTGGAGACTGACGGGACACCTAATGCCCATTTAATCCGTATAAGAAAAGTTCTGTGGACTCTTAGTAACTGTAAATCCTGGGGAGTACTTCCACATATTACTGAGATCTGGCAAATTCTCCTACTAGCACAAACAAAACCTACAAAGGCAAATCCAGTCTTCTTGCTAACTCAATCTGCTTGATCAAAACCTGTCTTTGTCCTTCCTTCTGTTCATCCGTGCCAGCAAATCTGGGAGTAAAATCTAGTCCAACCTACAGCACAAGAAGAGAAGTGAAAAAATTTTACAGAACTAGCATTTGATTAAACCACAATACCACACATAAAGACAAAAAAGTGCTTCAAAATTGCAAGGCATTTTGAAACATATATACTAGGGTCTGCAATTAAAATGAGCTCAACTGTAGCTTATCTCAGAAGGAATCCATTCTCAACCATAAGCTTTTCAACCATGAAAGCATTTATGGGCCGATAATTACTAATGTATTTAATGTTTTAATCTGGAGCTGCTTTTCTGGGGTTTTACATTCTATTGACTATTATTTCAGCGTAAATCTCAACTCTGGATTTCTAATACAAGACCCAGACCTGTAGCTTTAGTCCTATCTTTAGCAAAAATTGCCCATTAATTTTACACTTTTTTGATTTAAGCATGCTCAGGCAAGATTTAAAGTTTGTTAAAGCAACCCCATTCACAGTTACACCAACCAAAGACCTTGATATACAGTGCAAGAAGAACACTGCAAGATTAGCTAACAAAGCTCTGCCAATAACCACTTTTTCTGCAGCCAGTGCAAAACCAGCCATAAGTCCCTCCTTCCAGCATGAACAAACAAAAGAGGCAGACTCTACCCTGGAGCTTCTAAGCTTTAATTAGTTTTTAAACAAATATAAGATAGGAGACAACACATGAATACAGACAGATGAGACATCCCACGAAAAAAGGACTGTACCAGTCAGTGAGGTCTACTTGAAATTGTAATTTAGCCAGGGAAGGCTAAATTACAGGGAAGAAGACAGGAAAGATCTGAATGAGGGTAATAATGTAACTCAACACTTTACTGTGCCAGAGAATAGGTCAAAAGATGTTGGGGTATAAGACAATATAGCATAATTATGCAATTCTTCCCACTAAATCCACCAGCATAAATGCTATCTATTTCCTAATTATGATAATGAAGAAAAAAAAAAGAGAATCAGGCAAATCTGTGAAGGAAAGCACATTAAGAGTTCACTAAGCTTTTGCAGTTCTGGTGACATATACTGCCAAAGCCATAGACATTTAAATACGTTACAGAATTCTACTTACTTCTCCTATCCCCACCAATTTATCTTTGTAGAGTTCTATAAGCGGCAATGCAGCATCCAGATCCTGGAAAAACAAACCAAAGATGCAACTCTCGCTCCCTTTGCAAGATGGAATAGGTATGAACTCAGCATTACGATTAAATCGGAGCTTCCTTCATCCTTCTTGGATCCTGTACCTTAAAACAGCAGAGCATCCCGTCGCCCACCCCTCCCTCCCCCCCAGCCGTGCTTTACAGCACTGGGCTCGTCTAACTCCCCCGTGTTTCACCTCCAAAGTAACACTGCGCGGCTCCTCCGGCGAGACCTCCTGAACGGGGTGAACTCCCAGGCAGGGCCAAACGAACCCCGGGAACCTGGACACGGAACAGGTATCGGGAGAGACCACAGAGAAAACAAGTTTAAAAGTCGCAAAGAACGGCCGGCCCGCCCAAGGATGCGGGCGGCGCGTCCCCTCACACCGCCTCCCGCCAAGGTCCGGACTCTACGGCCGGGACACGGGTGGGGAAGGAGATCCCGGCGCCCTCGCACCTCTCGGAGAGCGCCACGACGCTGCGGAACTCCCCGGCCCGCTCCGACACCACCACCAGCGCCGACACCGCCGCCTGCGGCAGACACAAACCCCCGCCCCGCTGAGGCCGAGCCGGGCCGGGCGGTGTGGCCGGGGAGGAGCGGGAGAGAGGATCCCCACCGGCCGCCTCACCTGCTCCGCCGCCCGCACCACGGCCGCCACGTCCTGCAAAAGATACGCACTGCCTTAGCGCCGGGCCGGGCCACCGCCCCCTCACACCCCATCCGCCCCTCACCGCCTGGAAGCAGGGGGCAGCGAGGTGGCAGTGGCAGTCCACCGGCCCCATCACTGCCGTCGCCGCCATGCCGCGGCCCAGCCTGAGGGGAAGAGGCGGGGACACGGCGGGTTTTGCTTCCGGGCCGGCATTTTGCCTGCGTCCGAGGCGGGAAATGGCTGCTGGTTCAGCACCGCTGTTATTGCCGCCCCCGGGGGAGGCGGGTATGGAGCCGCCGCCGCCGCTCAGTCCTGCCGCCGGCCGGCGGGACCCGCGGGTGCGGTGCTGCTCGCGGCGCGGCCTGAACGAGGTGCTGGCGCTCTGCGCCCCCTTCGTGCGGGCCTTGGCCCAGGGGCAGCCGGGCGGGCCCGCCGCCGAGGGAGACGCGCTCTGGGTGAGGCTGAGGGGGGAGCGGGGAGGGTGCGGTGCTGCCGGGACTCGTCTCCGGGCGCTTGGTCCCGCAGGCCTGGCCTGAAGCCGAGGCGTCCCATGGTGTCGGCCCTGTTTCCCCTGAGGCAGGAGGGGCCCTTTCCAGCTGTAGCGGTGTTGTCCCTGCGGCTGAGGGATGGCGGCTCACGCTCTCCCGTGTCTTGCAGAACTTCGAAACAGCGGTGCGGGAGAACGTCACCGTTAACGGGCAGCCCTGGGAGGAGACCTCGGAGGACGCCGAGCTGCAGAGCAGTACGCCTTAGTTTCCATTCCTTTCCCGCCGGGTGGTTTTGTTGTGCTTTCCGCGTGTGGCGTTTTTAATTGGGTGTTTTATCCCCTCAGCTGTGAG